>JAPJBO010000276.1:0-251006 GCA_030068145.1 Diplonema papillatum
GTTTGTGTTTTACAATGAAATTCAATGTCAGTGCATTTGTTGGTACTTGGCAACTTACTACACTTACTAAACCAGGTGAGTTCCAGTGCGCACAAACGCGTCCCAATGCTCTGCCAAACCAGTTAAAGGAAGTAAAACCAGTTGGCGGGAACCTGTTTGGGAGAATGGGAGTACGTCATAAGACATAGGTTTAATTGTCGATGAGCCTCACAACGAGAAGTTAACGCAAAACAAAAGAAGCAAACCTGCGCAAGCAAATAATAAGAACGTCCGAGTCGAGAGCTGGCTGGGGCAGGCTTGTATTTCTCCCTTCTCCTTCGTTCGTCCGAAGACAGGCATATATGCAACGCAGTTTCGTCGGAAGGCAGGCCAGCAGGCATATATGCAACGCGTGGCAGATGGCCAGAAGCAGCTGACGAGTATGACGGTCCTGCCAACGCGCACCTAGTTTCTGCATGCTTCACAGCTACCCGCCTCATGTCCTCCCCTCGCCAGGGCCGGTTGCTGGGGAAAGATATCGCCGAGAAAAAACCCTCGAAGCTCCCCGATATCCTTGCCTGGGCCAGGTGGACTTTGGCGAGAAGAAGAAGAAAAAGGCCGCTCCTGGTCCAGAAACGTGACGGTCAACCACAGCTTGCAAAGCTTGAGTCGGAGGCAGCACAGTGCCACAACCCCGTCCGCTCTGCCCTGTGGCTGACCGTCTCGACGAGCTTGTGTTCAGCGCGAGCGCCAAGCCCCAAGTTGCGCCTAACCTTGATGCTTTAGTTTGGGAAATCGGTAGCCTCGGCCGTGGCTCTGCAATACCGCCGAACACGTGAAGCTTGGCTCCCGTGTAACAGGCTTTCCCCTGGTACCCAAGGAGTTTGGTGAAAAGCGAAAGTCTCTACGCCCATACATGATTGTCAGAAACACAAAAGAACGCCCCCATAAGCACTAAGCGAAGTATATCCAGACAACCCAACACTCTGCACACCAATCAAAAAAAGGCCTCCGGTCCCTCCGCACCGCACAATCCATACGCCGACGACGCCTCGAAGGGAGCCAAGGTGCCGAACCCATACGCCGACGACGCTTCGAAGGGAGCCAAGGTGCCGAACCCATACGCCGACGACGCCTCGAAACGAGCCAAGGTGCCGAACCCATACGCCGACGACGCTTCGAAGGAGCCAAGGTGCCGAACCCATACGCCGACGACGCCTCGAAACGAGCCAAGGTGCCGAACCCATACGCCGACGACGCCTCGAAGGGAGCCAAGGTGCCGAACCCATACGCCGACGCCGAAAGGTCACCCGGCGGCCCGGCCACTGTGCACAACCGGTATGGCCAGGCGGGCGGCGCCCCGTGCCCGGAAGCGGCTGCCCTGCAGAAGCAAACGATGCTCGAGAAGTTCAACGGCGTGCTGCAGAAGCACAAGATCACGATCATGCACGCCGACGGCCTGCTGGTGCTGCTGGAGTACGACGTGGTGCTCCTTTGTGACGGCTCGTTTGTTTGGACTTGTTCCCGGATTCGGACGACACATACTACTACTACTACGGTCGGACTCACTCCGAAGAAATAACGCTAAAAAGAACGCCCTCACAGGCAACTCACGGAGCGAATTTCGCCGGAACCACAACAGAAATAAATCGGAAGTGAGTTTCCATCCAGGCAACCCAACACTCTGAACACCCATCAATCAAAAAATGGCGTCCGGTCCCTCCGCACCGCACAATCCATACGCCGGCGCCTCGAAGGGAGCCAAGGTGCCGAATCCGTACGCCGACGCCGAAAAGGCCGGCGCCTCGAAGGGAGTGAAGGTGCCGAACCCATACGCCGACGCCGAAAAGGCAACCGGCGGCTCGGCCACTGTGCACAACCCGTATGGCCAGACGGGCGGCGCCCCGTGCCCGGAAGCGGCGGCCCGTCAGAAGCAAGCTATGCTCGAGAAGCTCAACGGCGTGCTGCAGAAGCACAATATCACGATCGTGCACGCCGACGACCTGCTGGTGCTGCTGGAGTACGACGTGGTGCTCATTTGCGACGACTCGGGTTCTATGCAGTGCAGCGCTGTGCCCGCGAACAGCAACGCCCCGCCGAGATCCCGCTGGGAGGAGTTGAAGCGCACCGTGGCGCAAATCATCGAAATCGCATCTTGCCTCGACGACAACGGGATCGACATCCACTTCCTCAACCGCGATTCCATCTACAACGTGCCCGGGACGGAGGATTCCCGATTCATCCAGGCGTTCAGCAAGGGGCCCAGCGGCTCGACGCCTTTGGTGGGCACACTGGAACGTGTGGTGAAGGAGACCAAGGGGACGAAGCCTGTGCTCCTCGTCGCCGCCACTGACGGAGCCCCCAACGAAGGAGCGCGGGCGTTCGAGAGAAGTGTGCGGGGCATCCTCGACAAGTCGTGCACGCCGCACACTTTCAAGATCCAGGTCATGGTCTGCACGCCGAACGACAGTGAAGTCGAATGGCTCAACACGTTGGACTGCAAACTCGACGGGTTCGACGTGACCGACGACTATGAATCGGAGAAGAGGCAGGTCCTGAAGATGAATAAGAAGCTGAAGGTGTTCCGCAAGTCCGACTACATCGTCAAGGCGCTGCTGGGGCCGATCCTCACCCGCTTCGACCGGCAAGACGAAGGCAAGCACGACGCCTCCAGCAGCAGCAGCAGCAGCTCCTCGGCGAGTGGCGCCAAAGAAGGGAAGCGCCAGAAGCTGAAGCGGAAAGCCAAAGAGTGCGCCGTGTCGTGAGGTTGCCGCCGCAACTCCTCACAGCACGCGTTGTGCTGCGGCTCAGTCGTCAGCGTTGACCCTCCCCCACGGAGTGTCCCAAAGGACCACAGCGCATAGCAGGCTCGACCAGTGCGGTCCACAAGTTGTGACTGCATCGGAACGGGATCAAAAAAAAAAGTCCCCGTTTAACGAACCCACTACCAGAGGCTCATACTTAGGATTGCTCTGGTGATCGTCAGCGAAGCACATGAAGAACGAGATGCGCACAACACCGCGGCTAAAAAAAGAGAGACCAGGAGAAGGAGTCGCACGCTTTGGTTCTTTTCCCTCTTTTTTTTTTACGTAAGCGCAGGGGACTTTAAAAACCCGTGTCAGACACCGGGAAAACCCCGGTGTGTCAAAAAAAGAGGGGGAAAAAAAAAGTCAGAAAGTTTCTGGAATTTTTTTTTCCAGATTTCTGTTTTGTCACTGTGTAGGCTGGAAATTTTCTCGTGGAAACTACCGGCGGAAATTTCTTTCGTGGAATACTGTTGTGGTGGAAATTTTCTCTCACGACAGAAAAGTGATGGAATTTTTCTCGTGGCGGAAACCTGATGGAAATATTCTCGTGGAAACTACTGTCGGAAATTTCTTTCGTGGGAAACTGTTGGTGTAATTTTTTCTCACGACAGAAAACTGATGGAAATCTTCTCGTGGCGGAAACTACTGACGGAAATTTGTGGGAAACTGTTGGTGGAAATTTCTCTCGTGACAGAAAACTGGTGGAAATTTTTGCGGCGAAAGCTAGGAAACCTGGTGGAAATGTTCTCGTGGAAACTACTGGCGGAAATTTCTTTGTGGAGTACTGTTGGTGGAAACTTTCTCACGACAGAAAACTGATGGAAATTTTCTCATGGCAGAAACCAGCGGCGAAAATTTTTTTCACGGGAAGCTTGGCGGAAAACTCTTCTAACAGAAATTGTTGGTGGAAATGTTTTCTAACGGAATCCATCGGTGGTAATTTCTCGTGGCAGAAACCTGATGGAAAAAATCTTCATAGCAAAAACCACCGGCGGAAATTTCTTTCACGGAAAACTGTTTTGCGATCTTCGTACTTAGCTGGCTGGCCAGAAAGGCGCCAAAAAATTTCCGCGCCTGCGGCGCAGGTATTTTGGCTGAGTATCTTTTGTAATGGGGCTACCGCATTATTTGCTCATTCTGTTCACAGTGTTCCACCGTGGCAGGCAATGCAGGGGCGTTGTGCAGGACGAAAACCTGCTGCAGCCGGTGAACAACCAACGTGTTTCCGTCCATCTGTTTAGCTGTAAGTGCGACCGTCAAAATTTCCGCGCCTGCGGCGCAGGTTTAATTGACATGTGAGCCAACCTAGTTGTGACGAGCCACCCTACTGCCCATCTGCTTTGATCCGTAAGTGCGACCGTTTAAAAGTTTCCGCGCCTGCGGCGCAGGGCTCCTTTAAGAAACACAAAACCGCCACAAAAAGAGTTGCTGGATCGGTGTTCCGGAGTTTTACGCTGGTTCAATCGTGCACCAGAGGCGGCACACGCACGCAGAAGCCAAAAGGTGGCTCACCACCACAAAATATATCGCTGCGCGGGCAGGTCTCCCCCCACCCGAAGCGTCAAGACAGCCTACTGTGCGGGTCGGGGCTACAGTAGGGTCACCGCTGAATGCCGTATGATTCCCCAAAACCCCGGAGTGTAGATTTTCGTCCCAAGGCATCCCTGCTGCCCAAGTGTTGGAAAAGTTTTTGACCTTACACCGGGTTTTTGGCTGACACCGGGTTTTCCGCTCCAACCCCCAAACTTTTAAAGACCCCTGCGTAAGCGCCAGCCTGGAAAGAAATGCTCGACAATAACTGCCAGACAAAGAACCGAAGGGATCCCAAGTGCTGTGACTACCGAACCACGTGTTGAACGGACGTGAGGTCATGCGGGTCTACCCAACACGACAAATCACACTACACAACAGGTCAAAGCCCTGAGTGAGAAAACAACACACGGTGGTGTAAGCGAAGAACAAATCAGTTCGTGTTTGTATTGTATTTTCCTCTCTATTGGGAGTCAAAGCAGCTACGTCGAGTATTTCTCTCTTTCTCTTTTCCCTTATCTCCTCGCAAGCAGACTTGATGCTAGCATCAAACAATGCACGAAAGCCAGACAGTAAAAGTCAAAACACAGACAATACACCCAAGATTCCCTTCCCCGTTGTGATGGAATCACTCAAGAACCCCAAGCTCGTGCTACTTCCAAAAGTCCCTAAGTGAACTTGCACTCTAAGTACGTGCGCTCGGCTAAAGACCGGCGCGGGGCGAGACTGGAGGCAACAGTTAAAGTTCGGGCGATGCTAAGTTCTGGTGAAGCTCAGTTCAGATGATGATAAGTTCGAGTGATGCTAAGTTCGAGTGAAGCTACGTTCGGGCGGAGCCAAGTTCTGGCGAAGCAAAGTTCGGGCGCAGCAGTTCGGGCAATGCTAAATTCTGGTGAAGCTAAGTGTGGGCGGAAGCAAAGTTCTGGTGAAGTACAGTTCGAGCGAAGCTGAGCTCAGGCGAAGCAAAGTTCGCGCGAAGCAAAGTTCGCGCGAAGCTGAGTTCTGGTTGGTAGCAAATTTGGCCCGTGGTGGCAAGTTCGGCCGCCAGTACCCGGGGGAGACCCCCCACTCCGTTTCCCAGGGTGACCAAATACCACGAGATACTGAGAAACTCCGCAAAAACGCAAGTTTCGGGCACATTAAATTAAACCCGAAACCCCAACAAACCTCGAAAACAATCTTCGACCGGAAACATGTCATGGGCAGGGTTCGAACCCCGGGCCTACCGGCCTGAAGGCCGACGCCCGCTCACTCTGCCACACCTATGCATTTTGGCAGGGAGAAAAGAAGCTAGCTCCGCACTATTATCTAGTCCAAAAACGTTACACTTTCATAATTGTTTCAAGAACAGTGGGGTTGGCTCGAATAGAGGCTATTCACATTGCATGTTCATAAGACCTCTAGTCTCGAAAAAGTATGTAAGGCATGTGGAGAATGGCCGAAACCACCCATGAGCAACCTCAGCGATTTTCTCAACTCGTGTAACCACCAAGGTCACCCGGAGACTTTGCAACCCCGGAGTTTCCAGCGAACTTTCACTCTAGCAGAAGGCACCGTGACGCACCGTGTCGTGAGTTCTGCCTGGAGTTGATCCCCCTAGGGACGGGCAACCCAAAAAATAGAGCCCAAGAACTTCTGCATTTGCCCTGTGTCGCCCTCGCTGGTCGTCAAGGCGCCCCTGGGGCCCGTACGCAGAGTCAAAAACGAGCAACGCGGCGCTTCCGAGCATTGTCTTATTTTTTTCGTAGTAACAATTAATTGTAAACACGAAAGAGAACGCTGGCAGGCGTGTTTGGGAGAAGATTAGCCTACCGATCATATTCACTCACTATCAGGCTAATCCTCCCCCGGCACGTACAAATTTATTCCCCGAAGAAGCCAGCTGTTTCTTTGACATTTAGCGCCCAAAATAGCGGCTGGCATCAACCTGTCTGATGTTTCCTTCCGCGTGATTGCACACGGAAGAGGGCGCCACGCAAAATGAGTACCCCTCGTCGCTGCGTGTTATATGGCGCGTCCTCTCCAAAGCGGATCTGAAACTGGACAGTTCGTGAAAATTTAGGCAGCCCGTGCCCCTCCCTGGAGCAAGGTGGCCTGTGTGAATCCACGGGTCCCGGCGCTCGCCTTGCGCCCTACACAAAATCCCAAGAACTTGCCTCTTGCTATTTTTTTTTCTCTGACCATTCGAACGCTTCGACCGCTGCGTCGCAAACACAGTGAAGGGAAATAAAATAGTAACAATTAATTGTAAACACGAAAGAGAACGCTGGCAGCGTGTTTGGGAGAAGATTAGCCTACCGATCGTATTCACTCACTATCAGGCTAATCCTCCCCCGGCACGTACAAATTTATTCCCCGAAGAAGCCAGCTGTTTCTTTGACATTTAGCGCCCAAAATAGCGGCTGGCATCAACCTACGGAGCCGGAAATACTCGAGGGGCTGCCTTGTGCTTACTTCGAGGCTAGAGGGGGAGAAACAATACAACTACAAAATGGGTCTTTTTTGTTGAACGCTTACGCCCGCCACTAAACCCAGATTCACCTGTGTTTCGTGTGGGCTACAGCACATTTACCTCCTTTGATCTTTTGCAGCTGGCAGCCTCCTCAAGTATTTCCTACAAAGCAGGTGCTTATACAAAAAAAATACTCCAGGTGTCATACGTGCACACTTTGCACGAAGGTTTGTCACCCGTATACTGCAGCCAGCGGAGGACAGCTCAAATCTGGTTCGGGGTGATTACTTGGATTTTGAAGGCGTTCAGTTGGCCGCGTACTGGTATCACACAGCCAGGCGTGCGTAGAAGTGCGTGGTCCACGCCGCGAAGTCGTTGGCGTGAGCCTCGATGGAGCGTGGGTGAGTGCAGATCTTGGTTGTAGTAGCGAATTTTCAACGGATAACGTTGAAGGCCGGAAGTGGAGGATTCCGTATCAACAGTCGGTCCAAGGCAAGGTGTAATTGCCGCTCGTCTCAATGCTGCAGGATTGCCGAAAGGGAATGCGTGACCATTCCGCAACCCGTCTATCGTCATAGATTGTCAACTTCAAATCACCACGACGGCTACCAACAATTGTTCTTTTCTTCCGCGCCCCTTTTTTTTTTTGCCCTAGCCCAGTGCTCCCGCTAACCTCACTTTTAGTGAGGAAACCCAAAAAACTGGGTGAGGCTTTTTTTCCCCCGCTAGGCTCGCGTTTGGTGCAGGCTATTAGCTTCTGTTGCAGTGGGGCACCCGAGTCTTCCAAAAGGGGGGGGTCCGGGGGCCCCGGCGAACGGTACCAACGAGAAAAAGGTGAGGAATTCCTCATGAGGAATTCCTCACCTCTTTTTTTCAGCCTCTTTTTTTTTTTGAGGAATTCCTCGCACTTTTTCGTTAGCGGGAGCACTACCCTAGCCTTTCCGTCTTGTCCAATATGCAAATCTTGTGACTGTTCTATCGCAACTTTGCCAGTCGCGATTCTGGCACAGCATCGCGCTTTGCCATAATCCCCCTCCCTCCCTTTTGTACCAATAAACAGTCTGCCCACCTTTTTAGTATGCTGCGAAAAACCGTTTCTTAGTACCAACAATCTTGCGGGTTGCCCTTCAATGTATTGCGCAGGCTAAAAAGTAAGTAGTAGCGAATTTTCAACGGATAACGTTGAAGGCCGGAAGTGGAGGATTCCGTATCAACAGTCGGTCCAAGGCAAGGTGTAATTGCCGCTCGTCTCAATGCTGCAGGATTGCCGAAAGGGAATGCGTGACCATTCCGCAACCCGTCTATCGTCATAGATTGTCAACTTCAAATCACCACGACGGCTACCAACAATTGTTCTTTTCTTCCGCGCCCTTTTTTTTTTGCCCTAGCCCAGTGCTCCCGCTAACCTCACTTTTAGTGAGGAAACCCAAAAAACTGGGTGAGGCTTTTTTTTTTCCCCCGCTAGGCTCGCGTTTGGTGCAGGCTAATAGCTTCTGTTGCAGTGGGGCACCCGAGTCTTCCAAAAGGGGGGGGTCCGGGGGCCCCGGCGAACGGTACCAACGAGAAAAAGGTGAGGAATTCCTCATGAGGAATTCCTCACCTCTTTTTTTCAGCCTCTTTTTTTTTTTGAGGAATTCCTCGCACTTTTTCGTTAGCGGGAGCACTACCCTAGCCTTTCCGTCTTGTTCAATATGCAAATCTTGTGACTGTTCTATCGCAACTTTGCCAGTCGCGATTCTGGCACAGCATCGCGCTTTGCCATAATCCCCCTCCCTCCCTTTTGTACCAATAAACAGTCTGCCCACCTTTTTAGTATGCTGCGAAAAACCGTTTCTTAGTACCAACAATCTTGCGGGTTGCCCTTCAATGTATTGCGCAGGCTAAAAAGACGCCAGCAGCGTGTTTTGGTCGATCAGAATTCCTTACCTGAATATACGCATGGTAAATACAAGTGGGAAAAACGATCAACCGGCACGCACAAACAAAACGAAGCGCCTGTCTTTTTTACATAGGCGCCAGCTTGGAAGGAAATGCTCGACGATGCTGCCCGACAAAGAACAGAAGGGATCCCAAGTGCTGTAACTACCGAACCACGTGTTGAACGGACGTGAGGTCATGCGGGTCTACCCCAACACGACAAATCACACAACACAACAGGTCAAAGCCCTGAGTGAGAAAACAGCACACGGTGGTGTAAGGGAAGAACAAAATCAGATTGTGTTTGTATTAAATTTTGCCCCTTACCTCTATATTTCCTCTTTTCCATTCGGAGTCGAAGCAGCTACGTCGAGTATTTTGCCTTTCGTGACGTAAAGTTTCGTAGATAGTCACCGGCGACTTTAAACCCCCGGATTCTCACGCGAACTTTTACTCTGAAAAAAGAGAAAAAAATAGAGCAGGCAGCCGTCACAATTCTTTGGCTGCATCCAGAATTGCAAACAGGGCATTGCTCCGTCTTGGCCTTCTCGGGCAGATGTCCGCTGTCCCTCTCGCGCTTTGCGACATTCTCTCGTTACGGGCGTTCGCTTTCTTCATTGTGGCTCGAAAACCGTAC
This sequence comes from Diplonema papillatum, assembly GCA_030068145.1. Taxonomy (NCBI): domain Eukaryota; phylum Euglenozoa; class Diplonemea; order Diplonemida; family Diplonemidae; genus Diplonema; species Diplonema papillatum. Next base: position 9,323 of record JAPJBO010000276.1, read on the forward strand.
ACGTGGTTTCAGGGGGCAAATTCGCCAATGATCATGATCAGAAGGTCCTACCTGGGGGTTCAGTTCCTCACACAATGCATGTGGCTTAAAATAAATAAATATATAATTCGTTACCCAAACGACTTCCGCCGGTAGAGGAAACCTGCCTAAAGAAACCAACCTTCGGGTGGGCTAGTCTGACACTTGCTGTCGTCGGGAAAACAAAATAAGACGCGTCACTGGCTAACCACGGTTGAAACCGGAAAATGATGAGGGGAGGGAATTGTTTTGAACGCTTTGCCCTGGACGTTGTTTCTTGGTACAGGGCGCAAGGAAACGCCGTGGATGGCCTGTGACGCGTTCTTATTTCCTCCAACATTGCATGTTTGCCAGGGATTATCCTGCATGGTTAAAAATTTATTTCTTCACCAAAAAAAACAAAGTATTCTCAAAACAGGCCGGTTAAAAATAGCTATTTATTCAGTGAATAATAGAGGAAAAATGCACTCGAGTTTTTTATTTTTTGGCCACGTCAGTGGATAACATAATTTTTTTTGCCACTCTTTCAACTCCGAATATCTGGGTCCGTGCAAAAAAACCGTGAAAAGTAGTTTTAAATGCGAAAACGTGCGTGAAAAAAAACCCGAACCTCCCAGGAGCCACCAAAAGGAAAGGAAATGCCAAGAAGCGCGCCCCGACTCCGAGCTCCTGCCTCCCAGTTTGCTGCAACTCCGCCAGTTGTGAATTACTACAACTACTAGCTTTCGAACGTTTACCCGTTTCTCCCGAAACTCTGACACCAATCTCTTCCAGGAAATCTCACCGCATCACCGCACACGTACACATCAAAAGAAAACCACGATGATGATGAAGCTCGTCCTTGCACTGGCCGCCGCCACCTGCGTCTCGGGTTACATTTACCCGAGGCCGAACCCGTTTGACAAGCCAAAGTTCGCGCGTTGGCTGGTGCACGAGTCGAACTGGACGATCTTGGCCACGAGCGCCACTACGTACGGCAACGTGGCGTTCCCCAACCTGCTGTCCACCAGCGACGGGGCGAACTGGACCGACTGCACCGGGCACGTGTACATCTACTACACGAGCCTTTCGACGATCCACGCGGACTTGCAGGTGAACGACAACGTCACGTTCGGGTTCTACGAAGTCGGCGAGAAGGACTTCCCGTGCAACGACGGGCAGCACTTCGACGCTGAGGACCCGAACTGTGGAAAGCTGCACCTGGTGGGGCGCGTGAAGAACTTTGCGAACGCGACCGGCCACGAGATGGCCGAGAAGTACCTGTTCTGGAGGCACCCGGCGATGCCGACGTGGCCGAAGGACCACGCCTGGATCACCGCCACCGTCGAGATCACGTCCATCGACCTGCTGAGCATGTACGGCCCGGCCATCCCCATCAGCCCCGAGGACTACTACGCCTCGAGCTGCCACTAAGACCTTCAAACCTTCAGGCCTTCCGCGGCTAGACTACCCGCCCGTCAGATCAAGAAAGCCGGTTGAAGAAAGCGACACCACAACCAAGCGTGAAAAAGGAGAAACCAACAAAGGGGGTTCGACAAAAAGAAGGCCGAAAACACATAAAACAAGTCAAAAGGTGTGGCTCCGCCGTCAGGTGGGCCAGGCTAGAGTCGGGGTGGCTCCCTGGGAGGGACAAGGACGGAGCCTTAGCAGTCCCAGGGCCTCCCACCCTTGGGTCAGAAGAAACACCGGGCGGCCCCTCAGTGTTTAGTACGGGCACTGGACGACTCAACCCGCGAGGGCACCATTCTTGCCGCTGAATACAAGCGGCCCCTCCGAGTATTCCGTCCCGAAATGCCGGAGTCTTCTGGGCACCGAAGATCTTCCGAGAAGAGGAAATAGGTACGAGCCACCCGTGATGAGTAATCGCGCCGTTGAAAGAAGAATACACCCAATCTTGAGAAGAAGCCATAAAAAAGAGGTCCAAAACCCGCATGGGGTTCCTTGGCTGAACGGAGGTTCGTCCTTCTCCCCATTTATTTTTACATAAGCGCCAGCTTGAAAGGAAATGCTCGACGATGCTGCCCGACAAAGAACAGAAGGGATCCCAAGTGCTGTAACTACCGAACCACGTGGTGAACGGACGTGAGGTCATGCGGGTCTACCCCAACCCGACAGTTCACACAAACACAACAGGTCAAAGTCCTGAGTGAGAAAGCAACACACGGTGGTGTAAGCGAAGAACAAATCAGATGATGTTTGTATTGTATTTGCCCCTTACCTCTATATTTCCTTCCATTCGGAGTCGAAGCAGCAACGTCGAGTATTTTTGACACACACGTCGAAAAAGTACCTTCTCATTCTACATACCCAACATATCCGAACAACGGTTGCTCACGAAAGACAAACGAAGCCAACGAAAATTGCTAATCCGGGAAGGTCTTCTACCATGTACACGCGAAGGACAAAAAACTTTTGCCGTGTCACTTTCAGCACCATTGGTCAGTCGTTGCTGATCTTTCGTTACTTCGTTTTTCTGCGCAAGCCCCAACCCCGGAAATGTTCTTGTCCTCTCTTCCTCTCCCTCTCTCTTCCTCTGCATCTGGCTATTGAAGCATTTTCGTCAATGCGTAACTATGCCGACCGTTCGTACCGCGATGCCGGATGGCTCACGTTCGCCGTCCTTTCATGACACATGCATGGCAGTGGCCTGCCCGAACATCAAACAAAGATCCCCTTCCTCCGCTCAAGGAGGACCTTCTGGTCGCCAAAAATTTCCACCCGGGACCACGTCCAGGATTTTGGTGCAGGGCAGTGCGCTCAACGAAAACTGTAGTTTGTCTTGTACGGGTTTTTTTTTCGTTGTATAGCACCTGCTTTGTAGAAAGTACTTGAGGAGACTGCCAGTTGCGAATCTCAAAGGTTAATAATAGTGGTGCTCATTGGCTATGCCGGTGACTCCGCACTATCGCAACAATATCTCAATCTCAGAGGAGGTTACCGTGCTGTAGCCCACACGAAACACAGGCAAATCTGGGTTTAGTGGCGCCCCCTCTCGGCAGTCCCTCGAGTATTTTTTGTGTTAACAATGCATTGTCGGTACTAAAAATTAGTAGTTGGCAGCGTACTACATGAAACTTACCAAAGCAGGTGAGTTCCGCTAGTGCGCACAAACAAAAGAAGGCGCCATACTAATTTTTTTTTTTTTTTGCGTTTTACCCCTCGAACGCCTGCGCGCTCGAAAAAAGTGGTCGCACACGAACGTCGTGGGCACTCGCCGGCATCTGTCGGCGCCGAACCGCCGCTTCTTTTCTGTTCCCGCCAGACTCGTTCGTATGGGGCTCGTCTTGCTCACCACCTTTTACCCCGCAGCACCCCCCCCGCGCAGCCCGTAAACACCGAACTCCGATGCTCCACACGTTGTCGCCTTCCCTTTGTCGAATGCGCCCGTCCCATCCAAACTCCTGGTGCCATCCTTGCGCGTGGCGTAAGAGGGCCGACGGGGCAAGACGGAAAATCCACGAGTCACTAACTCACAGCAACAGTTGCAACCGACAAAAGGTTGCACCACGATGAAAGCGCGGCCAAAAGTGACCCTTCTGGAGTCACGTAGCTGGCATAGCCCGTTTGACAAGCCGAAGTTCGCGCGTTGGCTAGTGCGCGAATCGAACAGGACGATCTTGTCCACAAGCGTGACTAAACATCCTTGAACGAGGAGAGACGAACTCGACTGCAGTGCAAGAGCCGCACGTCTGCTCTGCAATCCTTTTTGCGCCACTCATGTTTTTACCCAGTGACTGCCGTTCACCCGTGTATCCCGCAACCCTGACGCCAATCTCCCCCAGGAAATCTCACCGCACACACATACGCACATCAAAACATCAAAAGAAGAGGAAACCATGATGATGATGAAGCTCGTCCTTGCACTGGCCGCCGCCACCTGCGTCTCGGGTTACGTTTACCCGAGGCCGAACCCGTTTGACAAGCCAAAGTTCGCGCGTTGGCTGGTGCACGAGTCAAACTGGACGATCTTGGCCACGAGCGCCACTACGTACGGCAACGTGGCGTTCCCCAACCTGCTGTCCACCAGCGACGGGGCGAACTGGACCGACTGCACCGGGCACGTGTACATCTACTACACGAGCATTTCGACGATCCACGCGGACTTGCAGGTGAACGACAACGTCACGTTCGGGTTCTACGAAGTCGGCGAGAAGGACTTCCCGTGCAACGACGGGCAGCACTTCGACGCTGAGGACCCGAACTGTGGAAAGCTGCACCTGGTGGGGCGCGTGAAGAACTTTGCGAACGCGACCGGCCACGAGATGGCCGAGAAGTACCTGTTCTGGAGGCACCCGGCGATGCCGACGTGGCCGAAGGACCACGCCTGGATCACCGCCACCGTCGAGATCACGTCCATCGACCTGCTGAGCATGTACGGCCCGGCCATCCCCATCAGCCCCGAGGACTACTACGCCTCGAGCTGCCACTAAGACCTTCAAACCTTCAGGCCTTCCGCGGCTAGACTACCCGCCCGTCAGATCAAGAAAGCCGGTTGAAGAAAGCGACACCACAACCAAGCGTGAAAAAGGAGAAACCAACAAAGGGGGTTCGACAAAAAGAAGGCCGAAAACACATAAAACAAGTCAAAACGTGTGGCTCCGCCGTCAGGTGGGCCAGGCTAGAGTCGGGGTGGCTCCCCTCGGAGGGACAAGGACGGAGGGTGGTCATGCCTTAGCAGTCCCAGGGCCTCCCCCCCTGGGTCAGAAGAAGCACCGGGCGGCCCCTCAGTGTTTAGTACGGCACTGGACGACTCAACCCGGCAAGGGCACCATTCTTGCCGTTGATTACAAGCGGCCCCTCAGTGTTTAGTACGGCACTGTACGACTCAACCCGGCAAGGGCACCATTCTTGCCGTTGATTACAAGCGGCCCCTCAGTGTTTAGTACGGCACTGGACGACTCAACCCGGCAAGGGCACCATTCTTGCCGTTGATTACAAGCGGCCCCTCAGTGTTTAGTACGGCACTGGACGACTCAACCCGGCAAGGGCACCATTCTTGCCGTTGATTACAAGCGGCCCCTCAGTGTTTAGTACGGCACTGGACGACTCAACCCGGCAAGGGCACCATTCTTGCCGTTGATTACAAGCGGCCCCTCAGTGTTTAGTACGGCACTGGACGACTCAACCCGGCAAGGGCACCATTCTTGCCGTTGATTACAAGCGGCCCCTCAGTGTTTAGTACGGCACTGGACGACTCAACCCGGCAAGGGCACCATTCTTGCCGTTGATTACAAGCGGCCCCTCAGTGTTTAGTACGGCACTGGACGACTCAACCCGGCAAGGGCACCATTCTTGCCGTTGATTACAAGCGGCCCCTCAGTGTTTAGTACGGCACTGGACGACTCAACCCGGCAAGGGCACCATTCTTGCCGTTGATTACAAGCGGCCCCTCAGTGTTTAGTACGGCACTGGACGACTCAACCCGGCAAGGGCACCATTCTTGCCGTTGATTACAAGCGGCCCCTCAGTGTTTAGTACGGCACTGGACGACTCAACCCGGCAAGGGCACCATTCTTGCCGTTGATTACAAGCGGCCCCTCAGTGTTTAGTACGGCACTGGACGACTCAACCCGGCAAGGGCACCATTCTTGCCGTTGATTACAAGCGGCCCCTCAGTGTTTAGTACGGCACTGGACGACTCAACCCGGCAAGGGCACCATTCTTGCCGTTGATTACAAGCGGCCCTTTTTCGGATTCCGTCCCGAAATGCCGGAGTCTTCTGGGCACCGAAGATCTTCGGAACCACCCCCGAGAAGAGGAAATAGGTACGAGTCACACGTGATGAGTGATCGCGCCCTTGAAAAAAGAAGACATCCAGTCTCGAAAAGAAGCCATAAAAAAGAGGTTCAAATCCCGCATGGTTTTTTTTTGGCTGAACGGAGGTTCGTCCTTCTCCCATTTATTTTGACACACACGTCGAAAAAGCACCTTCTCATTCTACAGAACATATCCGAACAACGGTTGCTCACGAAAGACAAACGAAGCCAACGAAAATTGCTATTCCGGGAAGGTCTTCTACCCTGTACACGAAGGACAAAAATAAGAACTTTTCCCGTGTCACTTTCAGCACCATTGGTCAGTCGTTGCTGATCTTTCGTTACTTCGTTTTTCTGTGCAAGCCCCCAACCCCGGAAATGTTCTTGTCCTCTCTCCCTCTCCCTCTCTCCCTCTCTCTTTCTCTGCATCTGGCTATTGATGCATTTTTGTCAATGCGTAACTATCGCCCCAACGATGCCAATCGTTCATACCGCGATGCCGGATGGCTCACGTTCGCCGTGCCTTCATCACACGTGCATGGCAGTGGCATGCCCGAACATCCCCTTCCTCCGCTCAAGGAGGACCTTCTGGTCATTGGTAATTTGCCAAAGAATTCCACCCCGGGGCCACGTCCAGGATTTTGGTGCAGGGCAGTGCGCTCAACGAAAACTGTAGTTTGTCTTGTACGGGGGTTTTTTTTTTCGTTGTATAAGCACCTGTTAAATTGCCTCTTTGGAGAGTGTCACTCGGAGCCGTTGTTCCTTCTCCATCCGCCAATTTAACATCCGTTGATGTCGTCATCCGAGAAACAAATGACTGGTCCGGTTTGGTGGAGATCCGCGCTCCTGCCGGGGCTTGCTCGGGATTAGCTGAATTAAACACCTACTTTGTAGAAAGTACTTGAGGAGACTGCCAGTTGCGAAACCTCAAAGGTTAATAATAGTGGTTCTCATCGGCTATGCCGGTGACTCCGCACTATCGCAACAATGTTCCAATCTCAGAGGAGGTTACCGTGCTGTAGCCCACAGGAAACACAGGTAAATCTGGGTTTAGTGGCGCCCCCTCTCGGCAGTCCCTCGAAAATTTCTTGTGTTAACAATGCATTGTTGGTACTAAAAATTAGTAGTTGGCAGCGTACTACATGAAACTTACCAAAGCAGGTGAGTTCCGCTCAAAAGAAAGCGCCATACTAATTTTTTTGACAGTATGCCAATACTGCAGGGAATAGTTGACTAGACCTCTTGAGTTTGTGCTGACCACGAATTGGGGAGTCGGGAGAACCTACAAAGCCAAAAGCAGGACCGACCCCCCCGTTCGTGAGAAAAAGCGAAGAATAAAAACACCTTCTTTTTTCCATCTATCTTTGTCAAGAGCTGCAACTCAACTATTCCTTTGCGTTTTACCCCTCGAACGCCTGCGCGCTCGAAAAAAGTGGTCGCACACGAACGTCGTGGGCACTCGCCGGCATCTGTCGGCGCCGAACCGCCGCTTCTTTTCTGTTCCCGCCAGACTCGTTCCTATGGGGCTCGTCTTGCTCACCACCTTTTACCCACCGCAGCACCCCCCCCGCGCTGCCCGTAAACACCGAACTCCGATGCTCCACACGTTGTCGCCTTCCCTCTGTCGAATGCGCCCTCCCATCCAAACTCCTGGTGCCATCCTAGCGCGTGGCGTCAGAGAGCCGACGGGGCAAGACGGAAAATCCGCGAGAGAGGAGTTACCCGCAATTTGATTGTTGTGGGTGCGGAAAAAGAGCAAGCGAAGAATTGATGCCTACTCCTGATTACGAAACTGGTCACTAGCTCACAGCAACAGTTGCAACCGACAAAGGTTGCACCACGACGAAAGCGCGGCCAAAGTGACCCTTCTGGAGTCCCGTAGCTGGCATAGCCCGTTTGACAAGCCGAAGTTCGCGCGCTGGCGAGTGCGCGAATCGAACAGGACGATCTTGGCCACAAGCGTGACTAAACATCCTTGAACGAGGAGAGACCAGCAAGAGCCGCACGTCTGCTGCGCAATCATTTTTGCGCCACTCATGTTTTAACCCAGTTCGCAAGAGCACTGCCGTTCACCCGTGTATCCCGCAACCCTGACACCAACACATTGGGGCGCATGTATGGCCGGTAGTACGCAGTCTGAACACATTGGGTTGCAAACGGGGCGCACCTATGAGTCTGTTAGTATGCAATCTGACCAAATTGGGTTGCTAACGGGTTGCAATCTCTCCCCAGGAAATCTCACCGCATACACATACGCACATCAAAACATCAAAAGAAGAGGAAACCATGATGATGATGAAGCTCGTCCTTGCACTGGCCGCCGCCACCTGCGTCTCGGGTTACGTTTACCCGAGGCCGAACCCGTTTGACAAGCCAAAGTTCGCGCGTTGGCTGGTGCACGAGTCGAACTGGACGATCTTGGCCACGAGCGCCACTACGTACGGCAACGTGGCGTTCCCCAACCTGCTGTCCACCAGCGACGGGGCGAACTGGACCGACTGCACCGGGCACGTATACATCTACTACACGAGCATTTCGACGATCCACGCGGACTTGCAGGTGAACGACAACGTCACGTTCGGGTTCTACGAAGTCGGCGAGAAGGACTTCCCGTGCAACGACGGGCAGCACTTCGACGCTGAGGACCCGAACTGTGGAAAGCTGCACCTGGTGGGGCGCGTGAAGAACTTTGCGAACGCGACCGGCCACGAGATGGCCGAGAAGTACCTGTTCTGGAGGCACCCGGCGATGCCGACGTGGCCGAAGGACCACGCCTGGATCACCGCCACCGTCGAGATCACGTCCATCGACCTGCTGAGCATGTACGGCCCGGCCATCCCCATCAGCCCCGAGGACTACTACGCCTCGAGCTGCCACTAAGACCTTCAAACCACACGGGGCTGTTTTTTGTGGCTGCATTCTCGGTTTCGTGTGTGTTTTCCTTAAGGAATTGCCTTGCGGAGGTGGGGGGGGGGGGGGAAAGCACTGTCGCGGCCAAGCCACACCCCCCCCTGAGGAAGGATGGCGAGAAAGATGTCGAGATGTCCGACATGCACACACTCAACCCTCGATCGTCGGCAAGCACAAAGAATCACGGGTGCAGATGGGACTGTGTTGGGCAAAACGATGAAAGCCCCCATGTGTAGTTGTGTTGTCCCCGTCGTACCCCCTCCGCCGAAGCGCGAAGCGACCAGCCCGGAAGGGCCAACAAGACGCAAGACCAGGCGACCAAGAGAAGGAGGGGGACGCGTCCCAGAGACCCGGGCTAAGTAGCTTGGAACTAGTGTGATGGACCTTTCTTCGGAGGGGCTCACGCACTCAAAGATCGACTTATACGCACCCCCTCCGCCTAGCTTCGGCCGAAAGAAGCACAGGGCGGCTTCTCTGAGTAGTCAGACCAGGCACTGGACACGGTCGTACTTACAGCAACACAGATGGGCTGCAGTGCGACTTGCCAAACAATACGTCGGTTGCCCACTCGCTGCATGAGCATGCGTGCTGATTGATGCGGTTTCGAGCGTAGTAGGCTTTCGTCCTGTACAAAGCCCTATCCGTAACCAAGGTCCCACCCCCTTACTTTACCCCACTACGGTGCACTGCATAGTGTACCAGATACAAAGGTCCAGATACGTTTTTGATGTTTTTCTTTTTACCAAACATGAAATGTTGGAGGAAATTAGAAGCTCGTCGTTGCAAACCGTGGCGTTCTTACTTGCGTCCTGAATCCAGCTTTACGTAAAACGATCAGGCACTGCGTTCAACGAAAACAACCCTCTCTTCCCATAATCGTAAATTTGTTGCTTTGGTGTGATTGTCAGGCCTTCGACTACCCTGAGCAACGCACTATACTCTCTTCCCATAATCATCATCCTAAGTTTTGTATCAGCCGCGGTTTGTGCGAGTGAGAGAGCTCTTATTTCTATACTTTTTCTTGTTCCTCGAAATAGCCGCGCACTGAAAAACAGTGGTATCGTACGCACGCTTCGTGTGCCCTTGCCGACAGCCGTCGGTGACGAACCACCACTGCATCGGGCCCCGCAGGCTACCTTCTTGGGATTCGTGTTTGCTCACTGCTTTTACCCGCCGAAGCACCCCATCCCCATCCCTCATCGCCCTTTTTGTATAAGCACCTGCTTTGTAGGAAATACTTGAGGAGGCTGCCAGCTGCAAAAGACCAAAGGAGGTAAATGTGCTGTAGCCCACACGAAACACAGGTGAATCTGGGTTTAGTGGCGGGCGTAAGCGTTCAACAAAAAAGATCCACTTTGTAGTTGTATTGTTTCACCATTTGCGCACTTAACCATGGTTAAGAAGACGACTGAAAGCACAGACACAAAGATAGCTCAAAGCATTTGCAAAATAACACGAAAGCCTCTAGGCAAAAACCCGTTTTCACATTTCTCCCCCTCTAGCCTCCTTCGAAGTAAGCACAAGGCAGCCCCTCGAGTATTTTCTCCTTTCCAATGCTTCTTGTTTGCCTTTTGCCCCCGAGTAGCAGTGCACGCTGAAAAACAGTGGTACCGTGCACAAGCCCGTGTGCACTCGCCGACAGGCGCCGAACCACCACTTTTTTCCGTCCCCTGCACTGCCACTTTTTGGGGTTCGTCTTGCTCACTGCTTTTGCCCACCGAAGCACCCCCATCTCTAAACATTAAGCTCCGATCTCCCATCCCCTCTCTCTTCTGTAGATCGCGTCAGTCCAGCCAAGGGCCGTCGCATCCCGTGTATAAGCACCTGCTTTGTACTACTGAGTTTGTAGGAAATACCTGAGGAAGCCGCCCGTTGCAACAGCATGCCGAGGAATGTGCTGTAGCCCACACACGAAACGCACGTAAGTCTGAGTGGCGGGCGTGAGCGTTTCAAGAGGGCACAGGGTGGACGGGACCTATTCTGCAGCCTTTTCTTTTCTCTTGTTCTTTGCCGTTTTGATTGCCATGTTCGAGAAAACAGTGGAACCGCATCCAACTGGGGGGTAAAGTACGTGCGCTCGGCTAAGGCCGGCGCGTGGCGAGACTGGAGGCAGCAGTTAAAGTTCGGGCGAAGCTAAGTTCGGGCAATGCTAAGTTCTGGTGAAGCAAAGTTCGGGTGAAGCTAAGTTCGGGCGAAACAAAGTTCGGGCGAAGCAAAGTTCGGGCGAAGCTAAGTTCGGGTGAGCAAAGTTCTGGTGAAGCAAAGTTCGGGCGAAGGTGAAGCTAAGTTCGGGCGAAACAAAGTCCGGGCGAAGCTAAGTTCTGGGTGAAGCAAAGTTCGGACGTTCTGGTGAAGCTAAGATCGGGCGAAACAAAGTTCGGCGAAGCTAAGTTCGGGTGAAGCAAAGTTCGGGCGAAGCTAAGTTCTGGTGAAGCAAAGTTCGGGCGAAGCTAAGTTCGGGTGAAGCAAAGTTCTGGTGAAGCTAAGTTCGGGCGAAACAAAGTTCGGGCGAAACAAAGTTCGGGCGAAGCTAAGTTCGGGTGAGCAAAGTTAGGTGAAGCAAAGTTCGGGCGAAGCAAAGCTCGGGTGAAGCTAAGTTCGGGCGAAACAAAGTCCGGGTGAAGCTAAGTTCGGGTGTAAAGTTTGGCCTCGTACCCGGGGCCCAGCACGGGGGGGGGCCGCCCTGGGGCAGCCTTTTCCCGCCGCCCCCCCCTCCGGTATTTCTCCGGGGGGCTGAGAAACTCCGCAAAAAACGCAAATTTCGGGCACATCAGGCCCCGAAACGACAGCAAACCTCGAAATAATCTTCGACCGGAAAAGTGTCATGGGCGGGGTTTGAACCCGGACACACCGGCCTGAAGGCCGACACCCGCTCACTCTGCCACCCATATACATTTTCCCAGGGGGAGAAAAAGCCAGCTCCGCGCTATTATCTAGTTCAAAAACAATACACTTTTTTAGTGTAGAGAAAAGTGGGGTTGGCTCGAATAGAGGCTATTCACATTGCATGTTCATAGGACCTCCAGTCTCGAAACATACATCATTACCGCACCTTACCAGCCTGGCCTGAGTACCACTCTATGGGCTTCCTTACCAGCTTCATCGGTGGGAGTTCGGTCTTTCTGACGACAGACCTCATCTTCGCCTCCAGTACCGCGCATGCTGGTAAGTGCAGTGCGTGCGCGTCCGCGTGCTTCTTTTTCTGCGTTTTTCTTTCTTGGAACATCAAAGGACGCTCGTCCCCTCACGCCCGCTTCGCGGCTAGGTTTCGTTCCTCCCGCTATGGGTCAACACTGCCTCCGGCTACGCAGTAGGTGGGTCGCCCCAACATCAATGACAACGAATTAGGCCGATGGTACCCCCCCGAACCCCCCGTATTGCGTAGCTTATGCGTATAAGTCGATCTTTGAGTGCGTGAGCCCCTCCGGGTTTGCGGGCTTGCGTAGCTTATGCGGAGTTCGTGCGTACTTCGTTTCCTCCTTTCCCTTGCATTGCATCAAATAGGTGGTACGGCAAGGTTTGACAGCTGCTGCTTAACGGTGTACATGTGGTTCATGTACTTAAAAGAACTCAATGCTTATCAAATTTTGGCGTGGGCGGCTTTAGATCTACATCTGAATGGCAATATGTTGTCGACAACAAACAAGTGAAATAATGAAACAAAACTACGCATTTCTTTGGTTGGTTTCGGGGGTACCAGACTGATTGGGGTTTTAGTGTCCGGCAATTCCACCTGCAAACCCCGCCAAAAGCCCGCCCAGCCCGAAGCGCAGGTGTGCTGAAGAAAGGGTGGACAGGGCAGGCCGGGTTGTCGTTTCTGGTCTCAAAATTTGACCAAAGCCCAGTCCCGCACGGCGAAGGCCGTGCAGCACTGTCTCCCCCCCTCGCATTTGCTTTTCTTTGGATCCACCTTCCTTCCGACAAGCAAAGCATTCGGTTCACGAAGGTACTCCATTTTCCTCCCGTTCTTTTCATTTCATTGGACGTGCGCAAAATCCTGCGGGGAACCCCTCACACGCGCCGGCCCGCGCAAATAGATATAGGGTGTCAAGAAATGAGATGAGCTGTACACCGACTTGAGTTCCATCCTCTCTGGCAATGCACGGCAAAAATGGTTACACAACACGCTTCTGCCTGTGCTTGCCTACCGAACATCTTCACCTACTGTACCGAACACATCTTCACTTACTGCCTGTGCTTACCCGAGCATCTTCACCTGCTGCCTGTGCACCGAACATCTTCACCTAGGTAAGCACAGGCAGAAGGTGAAGATGTGCGGTAGGTAAGCACATGCAGCAGGTGAAGATGTTCAGTAGGTAAGCACAGGCAGCAGGTGAAGATGTGCAGTAGGTAAGCACAAGCAGCAGGTGAAGATGTTCAGTAGGTAATCACAGGCAGCAGGTGAAGATGTTCAGTAGGTAAGCACATGCAGCAGGTGAAGATGTTCAGTAGGTAAGCACAGGCAGCAGGTGAAGATGTTCGGTAGGTAAGCACATGCAGCAGGTGAAGATGTTCAGTAGGTAAGCACAGGCAGCAGGTGAAGATGTTCAGTAGGTAAGCACAGGCAAGCCTTGATGTGGGCCAACTTTTCTGTTAGCCTTTAAGAGCGAGAAGCACAATGAGGAACAGTGCGGGCACCCAAAGCAAGCTTTCCGGTTAGGCATGGTAGCAGGGTCGAACAATGGTAGTGATCCGAGACTAATAGCTCTGTCGAGCCAACCCCACTTTTCGGGGGGTCCGCGGGCGAAGCCTGGCAGCACTTTGTTGTAGGGGTTTTTGGGTGAGATATATAGTCAATTCCCTCGCTCCGGGTTTTTCTTGACCCGTGATTTGGTTTTCGGGGTCTAATGTGCCCGAAAAAAAAGTTGCGTTTTTTGCAGAGTTTCTCAATATCTCGCGGGTTTTAGGACCTTGGGTGCATCGCCCGAACTTTGCTTCACCAGAACTTAGCATCGCCCGAGCTTAGCTTCGCCCGAACTTAGCTTTGCCCGAACTTTGCTTCGCCGAGCTTTGCTTTGCTTCACCAGAACTTAGCTTCACCCGAACTTTGCTTTGCTTCACCAGAACTTAGCTTCGCCCGAACTTTACTGTTACCTCTCGCTGGCCGGTCTTTACCGGCGCACGTTGATTTTTTGACACGCCAGACGCGTGCCAAATAACGGTGTATTGGGGTGGCCGGCTACATTGAACTGACACCAAATTTCACAAAAAAAAACCATGTCTTTCATCTTCTTGTTGCGTTAGTGGGGAGTCATTGCATGCAAATGAGTACCACACTATGCCACCTTTTCGTTCGCTACGTGACTCCAGAAGGGTCACTTTTGCCGCGCTTTCGTCGTGGCGCAACCTTTGTCGGTTGCAACTGTTGCTGTGAGCTAGTGACAAGTTCGTAATCAGAGTAGGCGTCGGATTCTTCGCTTGCTCTTTTCCGCCGCGTGCGGCACGCCGAGAGGCGGAAGTCGTGGGAGGCCGGGCCGGCAGGAAGACGCGAGAGTGATCGTTGCGCGGCCCGTCGAGGTCGCAGCGGAGGGCCAGAGCAAAGTTCGCCCTCAGAGACAGAGTCTGAGCGCTTTCGCCGTGCGGCTCGTCGCGGAGCCGCGGATGCCAAGAGTTGGACCGGGTCGGCGGTCGCAGCCGCCGCCGGCTCCGCGGAAGATACCAGTGGCGGGTCTGGCTCCGTGGAAGATACCAGTGGCGGGTCTGGCTCCGCGGAAGATGCCAGTGGCGGGTCTGGCTCCGTGGAAGATACCAGTGGCGGGTCTGGCTCCGTGGAAGATACCAGTGGCGGGTCTGGCTCCGTGGAAGATACCAGTGGCGGGTCTGGCTCCGTGGAAGATACCAGTGGCGGGTCTGGCTCCGTGGAAGATACCAGTGGCGGGTCTGGCTCCGTGGAAGATACCAGTGGCGGGTCTGGCTCCGCGGAAGATACCAGTGGCGGGTCTGGCTCCGCGGAAGATACCAGTGGCGGGTCTGGCTCCGTGGAAGATACCAGTGGCGGGTCTGGCTCCGCGGAAGATACCAGTGGCGGGTCTGGCTCCGTGGAAGATGCTAGTGGCGAGTCCGGGCCGTCTCGCCCGCCGCCATCGGAGACGTCGCTCTCGCCGCCCCCGTCGTCGCCGCCATCACCGCTGGAGCCCCCACTGCCGCTGGGCCCGCCGCCGTGATGCTACGGCGGCGTTGGCGCACGAACCGCAACGCGTCATGCGGTGCTGGATGCAACACTGCCTCTTGAGGCCGTCGTCGGGCTGGTGATGCACCTAGGCAGCACAGGCCTAGGGTGAGGCTGTAGTTCCTGCGCATGCCAGCGCATAACGCACATTTCTGCTTCGCGCAGGCGTTGCACACAGACCGCGGCATAACGTCGGGTCCGCCTGCGGGGGCACCAACACCGGAAGCCGCGGCCGCACCGGCGGAGGCGTCGGGGCCTCCCACTGCCGCGCACGCGTAGCCCGCGATTCCTCGTCATACCGCGAGTGGACGTCGGCGCCCCAATCGCGATCCGATACACCCGCTGTGCACACGGCCCGCGGAAGACAGGCCTCCAGCACGCCACACTTCTCTCTAATCCTGCCGCGAAGTGGGGTCGCAGCGACAGCCCGCCCCAGACCGTGGGCGCTCCAAGCGCACGGAGACAGCTGACGCGCTCGAGCCGCTCAGCGGCCAGCGGGGACGGCAGCTGCAGGTCCCGGCACACCCTGCACATCGCTGACAACATCGTCCACAGAGTCTTACCTCTTTGATTGACGGGGATGGGGCGTCCGGCAGCGCTCGGTACGTCTACACCGGTGAAAACCTCGAAGTCGACTGAGCCCGACGTTCGAAACCTCGCCGGCAGAACGCGCATCATCCGGCCCTCGTAAGCCCAGCGCGGCGGCGCATCAGGCAGACCGGCAAAGTCGACAACCGTGTCCGAACCGTGGCAGCCAGCGTCCAAGCGTGCACGGGCGGCAGCGCGTTGTATCGCCTCCTCTCATCGTTCTGCCGGGCCAGGAATATCGCGCCCATCATCCGGTGCAAGGCTGCCGCATCAACCGCCATCCCGACGCCGTGCACGCGTGCGCACGACGGCCATCGTGACCTGTCGAGTCACGTCAGCTCCGCGAAGCACGGCAGGCCGCGTATCTCGTCGTACGCTGGGCACTCCCACCACAGGTATCGGCGGTGTCAAGCGCCCGTCGGTCGCACTGTCGACACTCGCGTGCATCGTGTCGCTCGGACGCGCTTGTCGAGGGCGAGTGCACGGCACCGTCCTCCCCGACTCCCGAAAGGGTACTACTCGATGGTGCGTCGCTTTCTTCCGCCACCGCTACCGCGTCCCCAGCGCGTCTCGAGAAAGGTACCCCCTGCAAGAACAATCTTGACGGCCTCGCGAAGAGCTGCGTTGGTCATGTCTTTCCCATGAAATCACCAGTCGCCCTTGGGAACGTTTGTGTACTCATGTGAAACACTGAAAAATAATAGGCGTGTGTTTGTTTGTACGTGCCGGGGGAGGATTAGCCTGTTAGTGAGTGATAGTGAGTGAATATGATCGGTAGGCTAATCTTCTCCCAAACACGCTGCCAGCGTTCTCTTTCGTGTTTACAATTAATAGTTACTACGAAAAACTAGTGTGGTACTCATTTGCATGCAAATGACTCGTCCAATGTAGCCGGCCACCCCATTATCCCACTCAAAACAAATTTGTGTCCTCACACCCCACTTCAACAACTTATACATCCCAACTGGGATATGAGGGCGCACATTTGTTTTGGGTCCAAAATTTGGGTCCAAAAATATGACATTCTTCGACCACCCGGCTTCTCAAAAACAAAGGTCACCCGGAGACTATAAATCCCCCGGATCTCTAAGTGAACTTACACTCTAAAAACACGAAGACAGTCTGAAAAAGAAAAAAAGGAGAAACAACAAAAACGGGAAATAACTCATCTCCCCCCCCCCCCTGCCAACCGTCACTCTCGCCTTTTGTGTGATATACATTAAAAACAATGAGCTCGCTGCTGGCGCCCGTGAACTGGCTGCTCGAAGCGATGATGATCAAAGACGTTGAGCCCGACCCTCAGACCGACACAGCCGTACGGCTCAACTGGGCGTTGATCCAGCAGCAGGACAGCGTGTGCAGCAACAAGATCATCGCAGTCCTTTCGGGCACCGACTCGTTCAAGAGGTTGTCGGCGCAGGAGGGCGCGATGCTGGCGGCACGGGACGAGGAGGACGAGGAGAAGCTGTGGAGGGGCATCCAGCTCTCGATCTCCCGAGGCATCCTGCCCGAAATATCGCCGCCGTCGGTCACGAAGGTCGACGTCGAGAACAAGACCCCCGCTGAAGTCGCCGGCACCATCGTCCAGCAGCTGCCCAAGTCACACCCGGGCTCCGTCGTCGTGCTGCAGGTGGACTTTTCTTTTTGGCCACATGCAATGTGTGAGGAAACTGAACCGAGTAGGACCTTCTGATCATGATCATTCGCAAATTTGCCACCTGTAACCACGTCCAGGATTTGGGCTCAGGGTAGTGCGGTCAACGAAACCTCTCGTTTCCCTTTTCTACTTTCTCCTACTCTCGCGGTGTACGGTTTTTACCAAACAAGATGAAATGTTGGAGGAAATGCGAAGCTCGTCGCCGCAAACCGTGGCGTTTTCACTTGCGCCCCGAATCCAACTTTACGTAAAAAGGATCAGCACTGCGTCCAACGAAAACAACTCTTTCTTCCCATCATCATCATCATCATCATCATCATCATTCGTTTGTATCTGCCGCGGTTGTGCGAGTGACGAGCTCTTATTTTTGTATCAGCTCCCGCTTTGTAGGAAATACTTGAGGAGACTAACATCTAACTGGCAAAAGATCAAAGGTGGTAAATGTGCTGCAGCCCACACGAAACACAGGTAAATCTGAAATTCTCAAAGCAACCAAGCAACCCTGACACAATGTGATGACCAATAACAAGCATATGTCTGACTTGTATGAGGAAGCCCATACACTACTACTTCATCTGAATTGAGAAAACTCCTCTCCATGTTCAGACCGTTTCTTGCAAGCAACGCTCACCCTCTCAATGCTGTGGCAGAACGTGATGACCATCAAATAACAAGCATATGTCTGACTTGCATGAAGAAACCCCAAACTACTACTTCTTCTGAATCTTAAAAACCTCTCGTTGTCTTCAAACCACAGGGCAAAAAGGGACACGCTTTCAGTGTTATGACAGGACGTGATGACCAACAAACAACAAGCATATGTCTGACTTGCATGAAGAAACCCATAACTACTACATCATCTGAATCTTAAAAACCTCTCGTTGTCCTCAAACCGTTTCTTGCAACAGGGCAGGGGACACACTTTCAGTGTTATGACAGAACGTTGACCAACAAACAACAAGCATATGTCTGACTTGCATGAAGAAACCCCTAACTACTACTTTCATCTGAATCTCAAAAACCTCTGGTTGTCCTCAAACCGTTTCTTGCAACAAGGCAAGGGACACACTTTCAGTGTTGTGACAGAACGTGATGAACAACAAACAACAAGCATATGTCTGACTTGCATGAAGAAGCCCATAACTACTACTTCATCTGAATCTCAAAACCTCTGGTTGTCCTCAAACCGTTTCTTGCAACAGGGCAAGAACGTGATGACCAACACACAACAAGCATATGTCTGACTTGCATGAAGAAACCCATAACTACTACTTCATCTGAATTTTAAAAACCTCTCGTTGTCCTCAAACCGTTTCTTGCAACATGGCAAGGGACACACTTTCAGTGTTGTTACAGAACGTGATGAACAACAAACAACAAGCATATGTCTGACTTGCATGAAGAAACCCATAACTACTACTTCATCTGAATCTCAAAAACCTCTCGTTGTCCTCAAACCGTTTTTTGCAACAGGGTAAGGGACACACTTTCAGTGTTGTGACAGAACGTGGTGAACAACAAACAACAAGCATATGTCTGACCTGCATGAAGAAGCCCATAACTACTACTTTATCTGAATCTCAAAAACCTCTTGTTGTCCTCAAACCGTTTCTTGCAACAGGGCAAGAACGTGATGACCAACACACAACAGCATATGTCTGACTTGCATGAAGAAACCCATAACTACTACTTCATCTGAATTTTAAAACCTCTGGTTCCGTTTCTTGCAACATGGCAAGGGACACACTTTCAGTGTTGTGGCAGAACGTGATGAACAACAAACAACAAGCATATGTCTGACTTGCATGAAGAAGCCCATAACTACTACTTCATCTGAATCTCAAAAACCTCTTGCAACAGGGCAAGAACGTGATGACCAACACACAACAAGCATATGTCTGACTTGCATGAAGAAACCCATAACTACTACTTCATCTGAATTTTAAAACCTCTGGTTCCGTTTCTTGCAACATGGCAAGGGACACACTTTCAGTGTTGTGGCAGAACGTGATGAACAACAAACAACAAGCATATGTCTGACTTGCATGAAGAAGCCCATAACTACTACTTCATCTGAATCTCAAAAACCTCTTGCAACAGGGCAAGAACGTGATGACCAACACACAACAAGCATATGTCTGACTTGCATGAAGAAACCCATAACTACTTCATCTGAATTTTAAAAACCTCTGGTTGTCCTCAAACCGTTTCTTGCAACAGGGCAAGAACGTGATGACCAACACACAACAAGCATATGTCTGACTTGCATGAAGAAACCCATAACTACTTCATCTGAATTTTAAAAACCTCTGGTTGTCCTCAAACCGTTTCTTGCAACATGGCAAGGGACACACTTTCAGTGTTGTGGCAGAACGTGATGAACAACAAACAACAAGCATATGTCTGACTTGCATGAGGAGACCCATAACTACTACTTCATCTGAATCTCAAAAACCTCTGGTTGTCCTCAAACCGTTTCTTGTAACAGGGCAAGAACGTGATGACCAACACACAACAAGCATATGTCTGACCTGCATGAAGAAACCCATAACTACTACTTATCTGAATTGTGAGAAGTCCTCTTTGGCTGGAAAGTGACAGAAGAAATGCACGACATAGCTGCTTTGACTCCGAATGGAAGGGAGGAAATATAGAGATAGAGGGGCAAATACAATACAAACACAATCTGATTTGTTCTTCGCTTACACCACCCAGGATGTGCTTTTTCGTATCTCTCTCTCTCTCTCTCTCTCTCTCTCTCTCTCTCTCTCTCTCTCTCTCTCTCTCTCTCTCTCTCTCTCTCTCCTCTCTCCTCTCTCTCTCTCCTCTCTCTCTCTCTCTCTCTCTCTCTCTCTCTCTCTCTCTCTCTCTCTCTCTCTCTCTCCGGGAGGGGAGTTGCTGTGTGCTCCTGCGGTCTTTGTGTTTTTCGTACTTGACCAACAGGTTCCCCCCCGCACGCCAAGTCCGCCCTTCGGTATAAGTTCGTCCAGAACTTCACTCACTTCGTTCACGAAGTTCTTGATCCTGGTCTCCACAAGCAAGTTAACCCCACCACACACTACGCAAGCACACCATCAACACGCAGGGCATGTCGGGTACTGGTAAGGGCACCACGACAGCCACGCTTCTTGAATTGTTGCCGAACTCGGCGTCTTGGAGTAACGGCAATGTCTTCCGTTCGCTGACGCTACTTGCCGTGTCGCACTGCAAAAACAAAGGTCTCGACGTCGACACCCAGCTGCAGAAGGCATGCTCCCCCGTTTCTTTTAATACTAACAATCTTGCGGGTTGCCCTTCAATGTATCGTGCAGGTTAAAAAGACGTAGGCAGCGTGTTTTGGTGGTTGATCAGAATTCCTTACCTGAACATACACAGCGTAAATACGAGTGGGAAAGCGATCACCCGACACGCACAAACAAAACGAAGCCCCTGTCTTTTTTACCAAACATGAAATGTTGGAGGAAACGAGAAGCTCGTCGCAAACCGTGGCGTTTTCACTTGCGTCCTGAATCCAGCTTTACGTAAACTTTATCTCTAAAAAAAAACGATCAGGCACTGCGTCCAACGAAAACAACTCTGTCTTCCCATCATCATTAGTTTTGTATCAGCCGCGGTTGTGCGAGTGACGAGCTCTTATTTTGCTGCAGACGACGCTCGTCTTAGTCATACACAAGACCCTTCACCACCCGACTCCCAACCCGAATGGTCAACCGGAGACCGTAAAACACCGAACTTTTAAACAATAACACCATGGTAGGTGGATGGGTAGATGCATCCGTGCTGTATCCCGATACCTAGCAACCACGAGCTCGTGGTGGCACATCCTGGGTGGTATGAGGACGTAGTATGTACACCTACGAGTAGAGTGTATACATACGTACTACATACCACTACATACTACCATACATACTACCCTATAGTACCATGTGGTACTACGTGGTGGTACTACGTAGGTGCATGTGGTGGTCTAACACGTGTGCGAGGCTTAGGGTGTCAAACCCACAGCCGTGGCGAAAGCCATGGGGGCAGGAAGGGGAAAGAGGAGGCAGGAGGGCCAGGGGCGGGAGGGCCAAAGGGGGTGGTGGGAGCCGAGACCTTGACTACCAAGTCCAATTAAATTTGGGATCGGAAATTGGACGTTGACTACCAATTCTAATTAAATTTGGATTCAAAATTGAACGTTGACTACTAATTCTAAGTATATTTGGGATCGGAAATTGGACGTTGACTACCTATTCTAATTAACCACTTACGGACGGAGGGGGGAAGGGTTAATTTGGGAAAAGGGGGGCCTCCAAGGCAAATCTCAGGTATCCGTTGAGAGCTCGGAGCAGGAGTTCTGCCCGATGAAGGCAAACCGTGGACTGGCGCACTGTGAGCACAACTGGTGGGCAACGACCAGGAACACACTGGAGTAGGTGAGCAGCGACACCTCCCGAAAGTGAGCCAAGGGCGAGGCACGTATTCTATCTGCGGCTGCTGCGGCAGTTGCCCGGGGCCCTGCACCACCTCGTGGTGCGTGTGGTGGGATTTCGGCTTCAACGTATTGTGTCCATTACGTCCACAACGCCCGCAGGTGCTGACGTCTGAAAACGTGGCGAAGTGGGCCGCGATGCTGAGTTGCGAAAAGTCGCCTCTGGGCAAGTATGATATCATGATCCACGGCCTCGGTTTGAACACCAGCGTCTCCGCCATCCAAAACACGTTGCTTAAGGAGCCGTTCGTGGCGAAGCACATTCCGACCGTCGCTGAACAAACCCAGGTGTGCACTTCTGACGAGACAGAAAACACTGCCTCCCATGCGTAGCATCAAGTTAGAGCTCATCAAATATACCTTTCGGGAGGTGTAGAATCGGTCGTTGTATTCTCTAATTTCTTCACGATTGCGTGCCTTGGTCTCGCGCTTGGTGTTGTACTTCCTGTCGAGCGTCTTCGAAAGGCCTGTGAGGTGCTGCTGGCCATAGCGGTACTGCCTCTCGCCTGACTCGCTCACAGCCTCTTCTTTTGTAAGCATGGTATGGTAGTGAAACGCGCGTTCACCCGCTCGCCCTCCCACTCACCGAAATACGCGCGTGGCTAAAAAATCTCCGCTTTTTCACGCGCGTGATTCAAGAATGTCCGCTTTAGTGCGCTGAGCACGTCGTACCGGGCGTAAGCCCTTCAGACAGTAGTGTAGTAGAGCAGGAGGTTGTCTGCGCGAATCGTGTCCGTTGCAGGGCCTGATGAGTTGCAAACCGAAGGGGGGTTGAAGAGCACCGCCAGGGTGTCCGGTGCGCTGGGAGAAGGTAATTAGAGCTCTGATCACCACGCTCTTCACGCGCGTGATTCAAAAATGTCCGCTGTAGTGCGCTGAGCACGTCGTACCGGGCGTGCACCCTTCCACAGGCAGCAGTGTAGTAGAGTAGGAGGTTGTCTGCGCGCTTTATGTCCGTTGCAGGGCCCGATGAGTTGCAAACCGAAGGGGGGTTGAAGATGGAGAAGCTTGGAGGAAATGCTCGACGATGCTGCCAGACAAAGAACCGAAGGGATCCCAAGTGCTGTAACTACCGAACCACGTGTTGAACGGACGTGAGGTCATGCGGGTCTACCCCTACACGACAATCACACAAACACAACAGGTCAAAGTCCTGAGTGAGAAAACAACACACGGTGGTGTAAGCGAAGAACAAAAAAGGGATGAAGTGGAGCAGGGAGGCCGCGGTGGAGTATTAGGATGTGCGCCGGGGGCACTAAAGAATTCCAAGAAATACGGAATGGAACCAAAGCCAACGTGTCCGTGGCTTAACGGACCCCAACACGGTGCAGATGGGACCAGTACGGTGTTGAGCACAAAACCATTCGAAGCACGTTTAGAAGGAGTCGACAGCGACAGCAAAACCTAATAACGCTGGAAACTAGCGGGAAGAACTCTGCATTCCCTCCAAGAAGACACGATGCGGGCATCAAACATACATGAGAGGCAGTGTGCCTGCCTAAACACTAAACTATGATTTTCTCCCCTTGTTCACACACGGCAACAAATTCGCAGGGAGAAGTCATCAAGTTCGCAGCAGCGAGCCTGAAGAAGATGGCTGAGGACGGCCAGAACGTGGTTCTCGAGGGTCGCGCAGCTACTGTTCAGGTTTGCCCAACTATCCCGCCATGGTAAAGGGAATTCTGCTTACTGGTCTGCCTGCGCCTTGTGTTCGCTGCCGTAAAGTCTGCGGGATACTTCGCGGTGCAATGACTGCAAGAAAGAACGAAGAGAAATCAAAATATCCAGGGTAAACCTATCACTTGCATTGTGTAGGGGCAAGATGAAAAAATACCCGTCCAAGGGACTTACGGAAGTAAGCGTGTCTGGACAAGGTCACAGGGGGAAGGGAGGGTGTTCCCGTCCTACAGGGGGCCAGTTCCTCAAGGTTTCACACCTACTTTCGGAGCTGTACACCATATTTGCACTCCTTTTCCATACAACATCTTCTTCGAAGAAGGCTTGATGCTAGCATCAATTATGCATGAGAAGCGGTGTTCTGTCTAAACATTAAGCAAAGACCTTTCCCCCGGCGAAAACTGTGCATCCGAATCGACCGAACTTTAACTCTAAAAACACCTGCAGTACGTACCGACGCCGTACCGGTTTGAGCTGATGCTCAAGGACATCGACCTTCTCGGCAAGAGGCGCGCGGCCCAGCGCATCATGGCCACAATATACGAAGAGAACAAGTCGAAGCCTACCCCGCCACAGCGTGTCGAGATCATTCGCCGTGCCAAGGCACTGTGCGAGCAGTGGGCGCCTCAGTCCACAGGCTGAAGGCCAGTACCAAGAGATCGGCTATGAGATTGCTGTTGCAGGACAGTTGAAGGGAAGGCCAGTACCAGGGAACGCCAGTACCAAGAGATCGGCTATGTGAATGCTGTTGCAGGACAGCTGAAGGGAAGGCCAGTACCACAAGTACAAGGACAACCAGTGCAGCACATTGAATCTATTCTCTGGCCTCCACATTTCTTGGCACTCCCTGGCATGGGACCATGATAGCAGGGAACGAAACCCCGCACGAGCGGACTAAGCGTTTTCGGTGGACCTAACAGCAACCAAAGGCGCTTCTCTCCCCCATCGGCTGTCCTGTCTGCAGATAATCGTCCGCCTTATGTGTCCGTGGCTTAAAGGAACAGCAGCGCAGACGGGACCAGTGCGGTGTTGAGCACATATATCCATCGCCGAAGCACGTTTCTCGCAATCCCTCTCCCCCATCGGCTTGCAGTGTCGAGTGACTTTGTTGCAGCGTGCTTCGTGCGAACTAAATACGCCCTCAAAAAGCCCACTTCAAGAGCCCGAAGGCACTCTGCGGAGCCTCTGAACAAAATATGCTTCGAGAAATCCATCGACAAGCGAAACCGGGGCAACTTGTTGGGCATGCCGCTGGCAAGCAGGATCGTCTACAACCCAGTGGTCTCGACTGGGAAGAACGTCTGGCAAAATTGCCACAGGTTGGCGCAATAGTAGCGAGGTTGCACTTTTTTCGGTAACATACCCAGTTTCACTGGAGTGCCCGTTCCCGGCGAGCTACGAGGGAACGAACCTGTAAGAGTGCCAGCGCTACTCTTTCAATAACGTACATATAAAAGGTGTCACGGGAAAAGCCGGCAGCCGCTGCTTAACGGTTACAGTGCATGCTAATCCATGTGGTTCATGTACTTAAAAGAACTCAATGCTTAACGGCTTATCACGTGGGCGGCCCTGAGATTACCCCCTCAGGTGACACCACTTTATCTTTAGCCATACTTCAACTTTCTTGTCGCATTTGTAAGACTGCTGGCCGTTTCAGGTGTATTCTATTTGAATACGCACTTGCTTCGTAGGAAACACTCGAACAAGCCGCTACTGCAAAATCACAACAGAGGTGTTGCTGGTGGAAGCATCTGGACTATCGCTCTCTATCTAGGGATACGGACCTCTGTCTGACATCCAGCGTCCTTAACAGGCACCTGCTTTGCAGGAGGTTCTCGAAGAGGCGCCGCCCGTTGCAAATTGTAAATGTAGTGCGGTACTCGTCGGCAATGCCGGGGGGGCTCCGCCGATTGCCTCCAACAATTTTAGTACTAGCAATCTTGCTGGTTGCCCTTCAATGTATTGTGCAGGCTAATACATCCTCCTCCTACTGCGTATACTGGCTCCGTCTGCTGCTTCCTCTTCACCGTCGCGGATGATGCAAATATCGAAAGTAGAAAGGCCAGGCAGTGATTCGGCGTGTTTATCACAATCGTCGTGACGCCTCAGGACACGGCTTCAGAAAAAGGGGAGCGCAGAGTGGGTGGGCAAGCGAGGGGTGAAGTTACGATGTTTTCGGGATAGCGACGGGGTTATTTAACCTTGTACAAGTGTTAGGTATTCGTCGGATATAATAATCTTCTAAGATCTGCGATCGTATACGTGTTAGGTATTCGTCGGATATAATAATCTTCTAAGATCTGCGATCTTATACGACTAAAAAAACGTAGGCATCGTGTTTTGTGGGCCGATCAGAATTCCTTACCTGAAAAGGACTCATGCTGAAGACAAGTGTGAAGCCGATCGACCGGCACGCACAAAGAAAACGAAGCGCCTGTCTTTTTCGAGGGTTTCCGGAGTCTTGGGGCTTGGGCATGATTTCTTCCGCCGCTATCCTGCCAACGCTTGGCTGCCACAAGCTAGTTATCCCTGTGGCAATTTTTCTATCACCTCCGTGAACATGAAGCGAGACCCAAAGGATCGTTAGGCCATGCTTTCACACCCGAAGATCGGTACTGAAGATCGTGTATCGAGCAAGCTTTTACCCTTATGCTCTACGCGAGATTTCTGTTCCCGCTGAGCTTGCCTTGCTCCGCCACTCGCCGGTAGGCTCGGGGTTCTGCAAGGGCGGCTCGTCCTTCGGCTGCTGCTCAGGGGCGGCGGCGGACTCCGAAGGCTCGGGCGCCGTGTCGTCCCTGGTTTCGGTCACGTCGGGGTCGTCGACAGCCATCACCACCTCGAACCGCCACGTCTTGTGCTTGCCGGGAAGGACACCTGCGTTGATGTGCAACAGATGTGCCGCGTGCAAAGAAGAGGTAGACGGCAGCGACTTGTGCAGTCTATCGTCACAGCTTGTCGCTACATGTCAACTTCAAACTACCACGATTACTGTACACCACCTCTGCGTTAATGTGTACCAGATGTGCCGCGTGCGACGGTAGCAACTTGTGCAGTCTATCGTCACAGCTTGTCGCCACATGTCAACTTCAAACTACCACGAGGACACCTGCGTTTACGGTGTGTGTACCAGATGGGCTTCCCCAGCCACACTCCCCACCTGGCTGGTGTCTTGCTCGCTGCTGCTCTTGCACGCGAGCTGTTGGTTCGGAGTGCGGTTGCCCCCCCCCCCCCCCCCCCCACCAAAAAAAAAAAAAAAAAGGATCTTCAAGTGTACTTGCACTCTAAAAGGCAACCCCTGGCAGCTCATCGATGTGCCCAACATTTGAGTCGTCGTCGCACCTTCAGAGCGGGCCAGCCACGGAACTCTGACGCGATGTTCGGGGTCAGCACGCGCTGTTCGGTCCTTCAACGTCCCGTATCCAGTCTGTGTTGACTTGATGTGTTTTCGATAATGCGCCGCGTGCGACGGTAGCAACTTGTGCAGTCTACCGTCACAGCTTGTCGCCACATGTCAACTTCAAACTACCACGAGGACTGTACACCACACCTGCGTTTACGGTTTGTGTACCAGATCGCGCTGTTCGGTCCTTCAACGTCCCGTATCCATTCTGTGTTGACTTGGTGTGTTTTCGATAATGTGGCGCCCACCTTGTCGTTGCATCTTGCATCTTGCATCTGCAAAAAGCCGGCACTTTCAGAAGTACCAAGGAAGATACGAAGATTTCCTAGCCTTAGGCGTACTTGAGGCACAGGCCAAGAGAAGATCACATCATCCTGTATTTCAAGCATGAAAACGGTTACCGCCCTGCGTCCCGCGGAAAAATGAAGGGCACAGCTGCAAGATGACACAGTGTGCCACGTGAAGCGAACCTGCTGCAACCATCGCCTTGCGGTACACGGACGAGCAAGCGCAGTCAGCGAACAAGGTCCAGGACCAGAGCACTAGGGTGTGAAGGCTACGTGGATGGCTGAGAGCGAGACGCGTCGTAAAAGCTGGGTTTCACCCGGCCAGATATTCGGAAGCCCTGATCGCGATCGTCTTCTCAAAATGTCCGAACCGACCATTTTCGGACCTACTGATGGCAAAAATCGGGTTTGCGGGCCTTTCACCACTCCGGAAAGCACACCTCCCTTCCGTCCGAAAGGGGTTGAAGGTTGAAACCTTCTGGAGGAGAGCAACACTTGAGAAGAAGAAAACGATCGTTTTTTTTGACAACTGAAGCATGGGAAAATGGGCTGGTTGATTGCAGCGTGAGTGCTTTTGTCCGATCTTGAGAATGTTTGTCTCACGACATCGTATGTGGCTAACCGCACTGGAAACGAACCAGCAGGAAGCAAACCAACAGACCCCACGGGTGTCTTGGGCCCCCACCGACAGGGCTTACGCTCCACGTGTGGAACGTGTGGATTTCCACACGTTAATTATTTTTGGATTTTGTTCCCCCACGTGTGGATCCACAGGTACCACATGTGGGTTTTGATTTATTGGTCCACATGCAGGGAGTCTAGGCCCACAGGTGTCGGCAAGTCCAGTAACGACGTTTTTTTCGTAATAACAATTAATTGTAAACACGAAAGAGAACGCTGGCAGCGTGTTTGGGAGAAGTTTAGCCTACCGATCATATTCACTCACTATCACTCACTAACAGGCTAATCCTCCCCCGGCACGTACAAACAAACATCGCGCCTATTCTTTTTTGCCGTCGCACATAAGGGGAAAGGTTTTTTTTCCCCTCCGACCTTAAGCGCCCACATGTGGACCACACGTATTTTCTCTTGAGACCGAAAACGGAGCGTAAGCCCTGCCCACCGACTAAGAAGCAACCAACCGGCAAGCACAATACGAGAACGAGAAGAAAGAATACGTAACTAACCAAGTCTTTTTTGTCGAAGAGAAATGCGTGCCTGGTCTTCCTCTCTTCGTCACTGGCACTTTATCTTTGCACCTCTGCCCGCCGCGGAGTGCACGTCTCTGTCTTCGATGATGGCGAGTCCTTACGCCGCCGCTTCGTTACCAGCGGTCGTCCTAGTGTCGTCGCCTTCTGCGGCGTTCTCGATGGCGGTGTTGGCGCCGGCATCCGCCGCTTCCCTTGTGGGTACGGTACGGTACATTCAGGTGAAGAAATTTTGCTCTTCTCAGTCTGTTTGTCAGTGCACATTCCAAAAGTGATTGCTCTGTGCCGCCGCCCCAAACCCAACCTATTCGGCTGTGTTGTTCAGGTGACTTGACTTGCCTGGACTGCCCCCGTAAACGGCGACAACAGCCCATTTCAATTTCAACCACCACCCAGATACTGCGTGCTGGTAAATCATTGGCACGAGTAGATGAGACCGGAGATCAGATGGAACAAGGCAGTCAAGAAATCCGGGGCTGCTTCTGAGCCTCAACTTTCTTACTCGGCTCCAGCCCCGTGGCAGCCAAACTTCTGCCCAGCAGAGAGTAGACCGTGATGCAGTACTTTGGCGCTTTGGGTCGATGGTCGCAGCTTGCTTCTCGACTTCCCTGTCGCTTCGGGCGTCCCCGGGGGCGAAGGCCCGTGCTTCTGTCTCTTCGCCGCCGACTCCGCACATCGGCATATCGTGCTGCAGGCATCCGTGGTAGTGGCCTGGGCACGCCTACCTCCATGCGCTGGGTCTCCGCCGCCCACTATATTTACCCTCTTCTGCCCCTTCTTGCCGGAGGTGCCGTCTTCGAAGGCCTCCCACCAGCACGTTCATTCCTACGTCCATCCCCCAGACCTCATCATTGAAGGCGTGCCTGTTCGTCCCAGCTGCGACTCGAGCACGAGCATATGTCTCTGTACCCGCACGACCTCTGGTGGAACGGTTCCTGCTCCCCTTGCCGCGGATCCTGTCGCTACCTGTGTCAAACCGTGTCAACCTGTACCTCCCAGTCTGTCCTTCCTTCTCAGCCTCTATCTTCGTCTTCGGGGCATAGCCAAACACGGGACCGCTTTGCGCAAGGTAGGGCCATAATAGCGTAGCCCCCTCCCCGCCTTCGCCAAGGCCGGCAGGGAAAGTGGTCGCCACAAAGGACATACCCCGAAACTCCCCGAATTTCCCCGAAACTCCCCGAAACTCCCCGATATTTTTGTCTGGACCAGGTGGAAATGCACTGCCAAATTTTGAATTTGACTTAATACACTTCGAAAAAAATTAGCCTTAATACACTGCCCCAAGTATTAGACTTAATACATGCGAATTTCTGGGTGGGCTTTGTTAGTGACTTTTGTGGTGTGACAGATCCCAGCTTGTGCGGACAAGCCAAAATCTTAGCCTGCACCCGAAAATATCAGATTGACCGTTGAGAAAGGCACCCCCACACACAATCAAGCGCTCCTGTACACACGAAATCTGAGTGTTGCTGCAATACTTGAACAATATTCGAAGACACTGCATTTCGGGCCCCACACTTTTGAGCAGACAAAACTTGAGACTGCGAAATTTGAAGACACTGCAATTGGGATCCCAAACACTGACATCCACTGAGAACAACCTGAAAGTGATCTCTCTTGATACAATTTTAAGCTCCGAAGCTGCAATCCCCAAAGCCAACTTTTCCGCAAACAGGAAGTCTCAGGCTGTGCAGTCATCCAAAAATCTCAGTGCAAATCTCAGATTGTGCGGTTTCCTCGAATACTGGGGAGATTTTTGGTCTGCCCAACTCCCAGCCGCAATGGTGTATAAAGTTTCGAAGCGCTCAGCCATTTCTCTCGATTGATTCATGCTCCACGCTAATGACTGAACCATGTGATTCGCTTCAAGCCAGTCTACAGTCTGCAAGATCCCAAGCACGCGTACGCTGGCACAGTCCGGGTGTCGGAGAAGAAAAGTCGCGTGGCGAAAGGGGTTCAGCGAAAGAGAGTGGACGGCACCGCCGTTTTATTACGAAGACTCCACGGAGCCGGTTAGGTCCAATCTGGCCCTGGGAAACGATGTGTGTGACTGATCCCGCGGCGACGCCATCTCGTGTCTTGGTGTCACACCCTAAAGAGAACCGTGTTCCCGTGTCGGTGTCGCCTGGCTTCTCCATCCGAAAAGGCGACACTAACACGGAGTAAACGGACGCGCACGATCTCGCATGATTGTCTTCTGTTATTGAAGATAGTACTACATTCAAACTAGTCGCACAATTCAAGGTCTACGGGAAAGGATTGGACTGTCAACCTCTGCATTCAAGCCTGTCTGCTTCAACATGGTCGTGCACGACGTCAGGTTCTACGTCATGCAGTTTTTGCTTGCTGTGACTATCGCGAAGGGACAAGTTACACCGACTCTGTCTCCTACTGCTGTACCTGCTGTACCTACTGATGCACCAGGTGAGCTACTACTCAGTACTAGTTTCGAAACCGGTTTTGATGAGTGGTTCCAAGAATATGATGATGATCAAGATAATTGGTATAGACGCATAGCTTCCCACACATCGGTGCCATCGACTGCGTTCGACGGATCGTATTACGTGTACGTAAATCCCAGCTGGGGCCAGAGAGCCATATTGAACTCGCCTTCTTTTATTTGGACGACGCCTCCACCGCCGAGTTTTCGTTCGCTTACTACATGAACGGCGAAGCACTAATTGGTGGGCCCGGAAACTTGGCGCTTCAGGCAAGCAAGGACGAGGGTCTGACATGGACAAGTTTGTGGAACATGAGTGGTTCTCAGGGCAATATGTGGCACAACACATCGGCAACCCTGCACGCGTACAGCGGAAATGTGCTTCGGCTACGCTTCAACAGGCTGTCAACGGTATCGAACTACGTAGCAGCATTTGACCTGCTAAGTTTGTCGATCTTCCGACCTACTGCTGTACCGCTGACTGTTGCACCACCTACTGCTGCACCTTCTGCTGCACTGACTGCTGTACCACTTACTGTTGTACCACCTACGGCTGCACCGCCTACCGCTGAGCCTGGCTGCAGCAACACTCGGAAAGACTCACAGGTTCAGAGTTTCGAAAGCTCCTTGGGCGAGTGGTTCCAAGATGAATATGATGATGTGGATTTTCCTCCCTCAGGTTCGACGTGCTCAGAAGGCACGGGGCCTTCGAGTGCATTCGACGGACAGTATTATGCGTTCGTGGAATCTTCAGACGCGAACTACCCAAACAAGAGAGCCATCTTGAACTCGCCTTGTTTTGATATGAAAGAAGCTGCCGCGGCCGAGCTTTCTTTCGCATACCACATGTACGGCGGCCCAGATTTCGGCCCCTTGGCGCTTGAGGCAAGCACGGACGAAGGTCTGACGTGGACAAGCTTGTGGAGCGCGAGTGGTTCTCAGGGCGATTTGTGGCTCCAAGCGTCGGTAGACCTGGGTGCGTACATCGGATTCGTTGTGCGTCTGCGTTTCAACAGGGTGACAGGCATGTCCTACGATACAGATGCAGCTGTTGACTTGGTAAGAGTGTGGATTGTGCCCGCAACTGCTGCACCACCTACGGCTGCACCCACTGGTGCACCACCTACCGCTGCACCACCTACTGCTGCTCCACCGACGGTTGTGCCACCAACTCCTGAGCCACCTACTGTTGCACCACCAACCGCAGAGCCTGGCTGCGTTGCCACTTGGGGAGGCTCGCAGAGAGAGAGTTTCGAAAGCTCCTTCGGCGAGTGGTTTCAAGATGCTTACGATGATGTGGATTGGTCCCGACACTCAGGTGCGACAAGCTCAGCAAACACGGGACCTTTAAGTGCATCCGACGGACAGTATTACGTGTACGTGGAAGCGTCAAGCCCGAATTACCCGAGCAAGAGAGCCATATTGAACTCGCCCTGCTTCAATTTGGAGAAAGCTAGCACCGCCGAGTTTTCGTTCGCATACCACATGAACGGCGTCTCCGAGTTTGGGTCTTTAGCACTTGAGGCAAGCAAGGATGAGGGTCTCACCTGGACACGTTTGTGGAGCGAGGAGAGTTCTCAGGGCAATTTGTGGCAAACGACATCGGTAGACCTGGAGGCGTACATCGGATTTGTGCTCCGTCTGCGTTTCAACAGGGTGACAGGCGTATCGTACGATTCAGATGCAGCTGTTGACTTGGTACGTTTGTCGATCGTATTTCATACTGTTGCACCACCAACGGCTGCCCCGCCAACCGCAGAGCCTGGCTGCATTAGCCGGTGGGAAGGCTCACAGAGCCAGAGTTTCGAAAGCTCCTTCGGCGAGTGGTTTCAAGATGATTACGATGATGCGGACTGGTCGCGATTGTCACGTCCGACATTCTCGGCCAACACGGGACCACCAAGTGCATTTGACGGACAGTATTATGTATATGTGGAGGCTTCAAGCCCGAATTTCCCGAGCAAAAGAGCCATTTTGAACTCTCCCTGCTTCAGTTTGGAAAAGGCTGTCACCGCCGAGTTTTCGTTCGCATACCACATGTATGGTGGCTCCGAGTTTGGTTCCTTGGCGCTTGAGGCAAGCAAGGATGAGGGTCTCACCTGGACACGTTTGTGGAACGAGGATAGTTCTCAGGGCAATCTATGGCTTACGGCATCGGTAGACCTGCAGGCGTACATCGGATTCGTGCTGCGACTACGTTTCAATAGGGTGACAGGCACATCGTTCGATTCAGATGCAGCTGTTGACTTGGTAAGTTTGTCAATTGTAGCACCACCTACTGCAGCACCACTTACTGCTGCACCACCTACTGCTCCACCACTTACTGCTGCACCAGTTACTGCTGCACCACCTACTGCTGCACCACTTACTGCTTCACCAGTTACTGCTGCACCACTTACTGCTGCACCACCTACTGCTGCACCACTTACTGCTGCACCACGTACTGCTGCACCACGTACTGCTGCACCACTTACTGCTGCACCACCTACTGCTGCACCACTTACTGCTGCACCACTTACTGATGCACCACCTACTGCTGCACCACCAACTGCTGCACCACCTACTACTGCACCATTTACTGCTGCACCTGCGGCTGCTCCGCCAACCGCAGAGCCTGGCTGCCTCAGCCGGTGGGAAGGCTCACAGATCCAGAGTTTCGAAAGCTCTTTCGGCGAGTGGTTTCAGGATGGTTACGATGATGCGGATTGGTCGCGACTCTCAGGTCCGACAGGCTCAAAGGGAACGGGACCTGCAAGTGCATTTGACGGACAGTATTACGTATACGTGGAGTCTTCAGACCCGAATTTCCCGAGCAAAAGGGCCATTTTGAACTCGCCCGGTTTCAGTTTGGAAAAGGCTGTCTCCGCCGAGTTTTCGTTCGCATACCACATGTACGGCGGCTCCGAGTTCGGTTCCTTGGCGCTTGAGGCAAGCAAGGATGAGGGTCTCACGTGGA
The DNA here is from genome assembly GCA_030068145.1 of Diplonema papillatum. Classification (NCBI taxonomy): domain Eukaryota; phylum Euglenozoa; class Diplonemea; order Diplonemida; family Diplonemidae; genus Diplonema; species Diplonema papillatum. The sequence goes on from JAPJBO010000276.1 coordinate 42,863, forward strand.
CACTTTTGTGGAACGAGGATAATTCTCAGGGGAATTTGTGGCAAACAGCATCGGTAGACCTGCAGGCGTTCATCGGATTCGTGCTGCGACTACGTTTCAATAGGGTGACAGGCATATCGTACGATTCAGATGCAGCTGTTGACTTGGTAAGTTTGTCAATTGTATCCGAAACTGCTGCACCACCTAGTGCTGCACCACCTACTGCTGCACCGGTTACTGCTGCACTACCTACTGCTGCACCACCTACTGCAGCACCACCTACTGCAGCACCACCTACTGCTACTGCTGCGCCACAAACTGCAGCACCACTTACTGCTGCACCACCGACTGTTGCACCACCTACTGCAGCACCACCTACTGCTGCACCACCAACTGCTGCGCCACCTACTACTGCACCACTTACTGCTGCACCAGTTACTGCCGCACCACCTACTGCTGCACCACTTACTGCTGCACCACCTACTACTGCACCAATTACTGCTGCACCACGTACTGCTGCACCACTTACTGCTGCACCACTTACTGCTGCACCACTTACTGTTGCACCACCTACTGCAGCACCACCTACTGCTGCACCACCAATGCCCATCTGCTTTGATCCGTAAGTGCGACCGTTTAAAAGTTTCCGCGCCTGCGGCGCAGGGCTCCTTTAAGAAACACAAAACCGCCACAAGAAGAGTTGCTGGATCGGTGTTCCGGAGTTTAACAATCGTGCACCAGAGGCGGCACACGCACGCAGAAGCCAAAAGGAGACTCACTACCACAAAAAATATCGCTGCGCGGGCAGGTCTCCCCCCACCCGAAGCGTCAACACAGCCTACTGTGCGGATCGGGGCTACAGTAGGGTCCCCGCTGAATGCCGTGTGATTCCCCAAAACCCCGGTTTAGAGCGTAGATTTTCGTCCCAAGGCATCCCTGCTGCCCAAGTGTTGGAAAAAAAATTTGACCTCACACCGGGTTTTTGGCTGACACCGGGTTTTCCGCTCCAACCCCCAAACTTTTAAAGACCCCTGCACTGAAGTGGTCAGGGCTCTCGCGGGGGGGTGATTTAGCCCTAAAATCACCCCAAAAAAAAAACCCAAAAAAAATGGGGGGGTGATTTTTTAAAAAATCACCCCCCCCCCCCGAAAAAAAAAAATGGTCCGGGGTAGGGCTGGGGGGTGTACTACACCGTGTAGCGTACACGTGTTGATCCCGTCCTGGAGGAGAGGCTTGTCCCTCGCAGAAGAAACCACGAGTCTACTTCGCGGTATGTAGAGGTGGTGTACAATGATGACCCCTCGACGACCACGAAAGTCACCAAGCGTGATGTGCCGTTTCTCGTGCTGACACGTGACGATGTGCTGCGGGAGTGGACAGGGCTTCGACAGGCCGTCAGTGACATGAGTTTCGCTGCACGTCAGGACGCAGGTTCCAAGACTCTGTTCAACCTTGCAAACACCGTTACCGGGAAGTTGCGGTACCCAACCCTACGAAAACTAATGCTCATTGGCCTCTGTTTACCCTTGGTGTCTGTTGAGTGCGAGCGGGTGTTCAGCCGTCTTAAACTGATCAAGACGAGCCTGCGCAACAGCTTAAGCGACAAGAGCCTATCAGCAATCCTCATGATGTGCACTTGTGGGCAGGAGACATTGACCGCAGACCAGTCCACACGCGTCCTTCAGAAGTTCAAGTCGTTGCAAAACCGCCAGGTGGACTTCTGCGACTTGGCTGCATTCAAGGGGGCATTGTGTGATACAAACTAGGGGGGCTTTCAAGGTGTCCTTTCAAGCGCACCACGCCCCAATGGCCTTCTCTTTCCGGTATTCTTCTTTTTTTGCTTCTTCATACGGGTCTCTGCAGCGTTGGTAGAGATTGTGGGGGACCCGAAATCACCCCCTTTTTGGGCCTCTAGGGGTGGAGCGCGAGAGCCCTGGAAGTGGTGAAGAAAAAAAAAAAACAAATACAAGCCGTGGTGCCATCCGAGGGTGTATACATTTTTTCGTGTTTACAACTAATTGTTGCAGCTTGTCTCGCGTGAGGCAGCAGTCAGTCTTCGCTGGCATCAACGTTTGAGCACTTTGTGCGGTTTGTTCAGCAGTAGCTGGCTTGGAACCCAACCCTCCATTGCAGTCGGTCCTGCGTGCAACGCTTCCACTCGTTCGTCCAGATTGAATGTCTCGCCGAATGGGTCGCAGCACATGTACAGCACAACTTCAACTTTACTGCTGTGAACCGAAGCAGGAAAGGAGTCGCACCCATTTTGCCACTCTGCCGAGGCTCTCTGTTAAGCTGAGAAAACAGGTCCAGCAGAAAGTCGTGCACAAGGGGGGCGTCACCAGAAATCCAAAACTCGAAACCTACCACTCAGGTGCCCATAAAATGCTCTGAAAGGGCGGGAAAAGAGGTCAGACGCTTGTTTAGGCTGAAATAACGGCTGCAGGTTGCGAAAACAAGGCCAAATCACCCTCACAAGCCGGTTCCTAGGCAATTCCTTAAGGAAAAACATCAAAACCCAACCCGCAGCCCCTGCTGGGCCTTTGTGTCGTACCCCAGATCCTTTGTCACGGCGTGCTTTTTCGTATGCCCACCTTCTGCGGCCATTTTTTACATAAGCGCCAGCTTGAAAGGAAATGCTCGACGATGCTGCCCGACAAAGAACAGAAGGGATCCAAGTGCTGTAACTACCGAACCACGTGTTGAACGGACGTGAGGTCATGCGGGTCTACCCCTACACGACAAATCACACAAACACAACAGGTCAAAAGTCCTGAGTGTGAAAACAACCCACGGTGGTGTAAGCGAAGAACAAATCAGATGGTGTTTGTATTGTATTTGCCCCTTACCTCTATATTTCCCCCCTTCCATTCGGAGTCGAAGCAGCTACGTCGAGTATTTTGATGAGCAGTGCACCTGTCGGAGGTCTCGAAAACATCCAAAAATTCCTGTGAAAAAGAACACAGATGTTGAGGAAGCACGATCAAGCCACGCGGACGTACAAGAGCATTGCGGTTGCCGGCATGCGTGTTCGTGCCTCTGTTTTCTGTTTTCAACTCTGATAAACCATCTTGAGATGGTGAGGTGGCGCAGCAACCTTTTCGTGGAGTGATCCATCGCATCATACAAGCGACATCCTCGCCCCCCCCCCCTTGACCTTGACCTTTTAGGCCGAGGCAAATACCTCAACGCTCCTGCAAGTTTTCCCTCGCTCCCTCTCTCTTTCTCTTGCTCATTATAGTGATTCCCAAACGATCTGACATGAAGCGCATTGTTTTCCATTGTTTCCCCCTTTTTATCCCCCTGCTCGTAGCTGCCGATGAAAGATTCCCCAGCATGGTTGCTAGGGACAGCTTCCGGTTCATCCCCGGGCAACAACGCGGGCACTCGCGCCGCGCCGACATAAACGTGCCCAGTCCACCACTGTGCACCGCGGAACTGATCTGCGTTCCCGCGTTCCATTTCCCTCTCCTCCAGGCCCCGCTCAAAGGTCCACCCTTACAATCACTCTGAAGTCTTTGTCTTTTACCTCCCTCTCCCTGTTCTGTCCGAACGGTAATCCTGTTCCGATACGCATCACGTATCACGATCTCAGGCGCCGCATATCTCTTCTTCCCGTCCGAAGCCGGCCAGAAGGGGACCTCTCCCTTTTTCTCCTTCTGGCCTTCTCTCTTGTTCCTTCCAGGCAACCCCGTTCTAGTCTACCTCCCGCCCAATCGAGGAGGTACGAAGTTCGTGAGGTTTCCCTACCCGTTCGTTTAACTCATTTTTGTTAATCAGCACGCCGCCGGCCGGCGGCGGGGACCGAAGGCCTGAACCAGCTGAAGCAACAAGTAGGAAAGTAGTCCCCGGCACCACCGACAAGCCCACTTAGGTTAAGCCATGAACTCAAATGTACACATACGAAGACAGTAGAAACCCCCGTGGTCCGTATTACAACGTATCGTGCAGTCTATCGTCACAGATGATTGTTGTATCTATCCAGTTCGAAGTTTTGCTACTTTTACGTGCAAGCAAGAAACAACGGGCAGAAAGAAAATACAAAACGGGGAGTAGAAGCCACGGTGCATGTCCGACGATGAGTTCTCCAATTTCAACGAGTCTGACTCGCAGGAAGACGTCACGATCCAGAGCCCCCTGAAGCACAGCAAGAGGGGCTGCGCCGGGCAAGCCGCGCACAGCACGCCGCCGACCGGCCCCGCGGGGACCGAAGGCCTGAACCAGCTGAAGCAACAAGTCCCGAAAGAAGTCCCTGCAACACCACCGACAAGCCCACTTAGGTTAAGCCATGAACTCAAATGTAAACATACGAAGACAGTAGAAACCCCCGTGGTCCGTAACACAACGTATCGTGCAGTCTATTGTCACAGATGATTGTTGTATCCATACAGTTCGAAGTTTTGCTATTTTTACTTACGTTAAATTCTCTTGAGAGGCTCATGTCAATTTAACCTATGTTTTATGACCGACTCCCATTCTCCCAAACAGGGGTTGCTGCCAACTGGTTTCACTTCCTTTAACTGGTTGGCAGAGCATTGGGACGCGAGCCGGCAGGCGAGGCGGCCGCGTACGCGGCGTTCTGCACGCTGCTACGTTTCGCAAACTGCTTGGTGATCAAGGCACGTGCAGTTTGGCCGGCGGATGGTTCGCCGCAGGTAGCACATCGAGCGCAGTGTTACCTCTGACGTTTTCGGGAACTTTTTGGGTTCGTTCCCGATCTGAAGCTCACTGCCTAACCAGGGAAGCCAAACCCAGAACCTGTCGATGGGAAAAGGATGTTAAAAGGAACTCGAAGGAGGAGACACAACCTCTGGGTGTCCAGACCCTGTCCTCCTTAGAACTAGAAAAACACCGTGGTGGCCGGAGCGAGGCCCCCGAAGACCTTGGCGTCAGCTGTTTCTCCGGCGTCTTTTCTGCGACGCCTCCTGGCCCACCGGGGACTTAGCGCCCTCGGATCTGCGATACAGGTGCTTCAGTCTAACGGGATTGTAAAACGGCATTACGCAATTGGGCTCCTTCAAAAACTTGCTGCTGTAATGGCAGGCCATCGACACTGTGACCCAGTCGCCAACGTCCTGCAATGAGGCCCGACTTCAGGAGTGTACAGCAACCTCCTACCCTGGCACTGTGGGTGCAGAAAGGCCTACGGCTGCGCTGCGACGGGTGTTCCCCGTTCAGCGTCTCGAGGATGCCTCTCTTCCCTGCTCCCCCGACCAGCGCCTTGTAGAAGGACGGGTAACTTGTGTAAGGGCACATTAGAGCTCATTACCCCCGGCCCGGCTCTTCAGGACCCGGAAGACTCTGACCGGGCAGTACGGTATGGAGCGTCCGCTGACTCCCGCGAGCGCCTTGGAAAGGGAGAGGGGAGGAACCAGGTCAATCTCCTCGAATTCGACGACATTCGAGAAACCTTCGCCCTCCCCCTTCGAGACCCTCCAGACCACGCGGGCCGTCCTCTTTCCCAGCTCCACGTTACTCGTCCGCAGGGATTGCATGCATTTCCATTTTCAAAAGCGAAAGTTGTGCTCGCAAACGGTTCATACATCCAACGCTGACCGGGTTTTGGCCGCGAGAGGCAGGAGCATGCGAGCAACGAGCTGTCGCACAATGTCGCGGCGTTTGCGAAGCTGAGCGGGTTCGAAAAGGACCTGATCGCGTCCCGAGACGAAGAGGACACAGAGAAGCTGTGAAAGGGCATCGAGCTCAGCATCCACCGCGGCGTGCTCCCCCGCATCACACTGCCAGCCGTGCAGAAGAGAGATCGACGTGCAGGGCAAAACGCAGCAGCAGGTGGCCTTCACCAGTGCATATGGATAGCCCACGAATGCACATGGATTGCTCACGAATGCGCTTGGAACCCAAAACTGCTGTGCATGCAAGAAAAAAGTAGTTGTGTGTGCAGGAGAAGTAGTCAAGGCAGAAAAGTCAAGCGACAGGCAGTCAACTGGTTTCCTTTACATACTTTTCCGGACTAGTTTTCTGACCAACGATATATAGCGGTATCGACCGTTATACAATAACACTCTCGCGCAGGACGAACAGGAATCTGGCAGCAGGGGGGATATACATAGACGAAGATGCGGGCGGGACGACGATTGGCGATCGGGTTCGGGCGTTGCTGGGAGCGCGTTCGCGAGCACGCGGACGCACGCCGATGACTGCAGCATGAACTGGGACGCCCTCCGGAAGCAGAACAGCGAAACGAGCAACGAGCTGATCCGCTGCCTGTCGCACAACGCGGCGTTCGCGAAGCTGAGTGGGTTCGAAAAGGACCTGATCGTGTCCCGGGACGAAGAGGACACAGAGAAGCTGTGGAAGGGCATCGAGCTCAGCATCCACCGCGGCGTGCTCCCCCGCATCACACTGCCAGCCGTGCAGAAGAGAGATCGACGTGCAGGGCAAAACGCAGCAGCAGGTGGCCTTCACCAGTGCATATGGATAGCCCACGAATGCACATGGATTGCTCACGAATGCGCTTGGAACCCAAAACTGCTGTGCATGCATTAAAAAATTAGTTGTGTGTGCAGGAGAAGTAGTCAAGGCAGAAAAGTCAAGCGACAGGCAGTCAACTGGTTTCCTTTACATACTTTTCCGGACTAGTTTTCTGACCAACGATATATAGCGGTATCGATCGTCATACAATAACACTCTCACGCAGGACGAACAGGAATCTGGCAGCAGGGGGGATATACATAGACGAAGATGCGGGCGGGGCGACGATTGGCGATCGGGTTCGGGTTCGGCGTTGCTGGGAGCGCGTTCGCGAGCACGCGGACGCACGCCGATGACTGCAGCATGAACTGGGACGCCCTCCGGAAGCAGAACAGCGAAACGAGCAACGAGCTGATCCGCTGCCTGTCGCACAACGCGGCGTTCGCGAAGCTGAGTGGGTTCGAAAAGGACCTGATCGTGTCCCGGGACGAAGAGGACACAGAGAAGCTGTGGAAGGGCATCGAGATCAGCATCCACCGCGGCGTGCTCCCCCGCATCACACCGCCAGCTGTGCAGAAGATCGACGTGCAGGGCAAAACGCCGCAGCAGGTGGCAGCCACCATTGTGGACAGCATCCCCGACAAGGCTTCGGGTTCCGTCATAGTCCTCCAGGGTATGTCCGGAACAGGCAAAGGCACTACCACAGCGACTCTGCTCGAAAGGCTGCCGAACAGCGTGTCTTGGAGCAACGGGAACGTCTTCAGGTCCCTCACGCTGCTGGCTGCCACGCACTGCCAGCAGTCCGGAGAGCAGCTGGCGTCCGCGCTGACGGCGGACAACGTCAGCCAGTGGATGGAGATGCTGTCCTTCGAGCGGGTCGCCCCGAGGCAGTACGAAATCCGCATCCGCGGGCTCGGCTTCAACACGACAGTGTCGCAGATCCAGAACACCGTGCTCAAGGAGCCCATCGTCGCGAAAAACATCCCGACCGTCGCGCAGCAAACCCAGGTGCCTGTCTTTTTTGCGATAACCAGTAACTACCTTCGCAAAGAGCATACTTGATACATAACAAGGAACGTTGGCAGCGGTTCAACCTGAACACGTACAGGTCGGATCGCACAAGCAAAGTATTACGTGGTGTGTTAAAATACTAAAAATGAGTAGTCGGCAGCGTATTACATGAACTTGCCAACGTATTAGGTGACTTCTGCTAACGCGCACGAACAAAAGGAAGCGGCGTACTAAGCTGCTGGCAGTGGCAGCCAGCAGCGTGAGGGACCTGAAGACGGTCCCGTTGCTCCAAGACACGCTGTTCGGCAGCCTTTCGAGATAAGTATATTATTATGGGTTGGTATTCGTGTTGCTAGCCCAACTCTAGCAACAGACGAAGGAACTTGCTAGAGCGAGGCTAACAACACGAGTAACAACTAACTAAGGCAGCACATGGTGAAAAAGGTCAGAACGTCAGTGGATGAACATGCTGTCTTTCGAACGGGTCGCCCGAGGCAGTTCGAAAATCCGCATCCGCGGGCTCGGCTCCAACACGACCGTGTCGCAGATCCAGACACCGTGTTCAAGGAGCCCGATCGTCGCGCAGCAAACCCAGATGTCACTAATAATTCGTAGTTAGTAGTTGGCAGCGTACTGCATGAAACTTACCAAGCAGGTGACTTCCAGTGCGCACGAACAAAAGGAAGCGGCGTACTAATCTTTTGCGTTTTTTGTTGTTCGTCTGTTGCGAGTAGGCTAAGTGCAGAAAGACCAGTAAAACTAAGATTCCTCCCTTCGATCGTTAAGTCGTCAAGGTAGAAGAAAAACCTCACTCAGGGTGATGTCGTCAAGTTTGCCGCGAGTGCCCTGCGGCAGATGTCCGCTGAAGGCATGAACGTCGTCCTTGAAGGCCGCGAAGCAACGGTGCAGGTGTGTTTTCGTACCCCCCCATGTCATTTATTAATACCAGTAGTACGTGGATGTCGTGCTTGTACTGACGGGAACATTTCCAAAACAACGGTTGCACATGGAAGAGAAAACGAAGCCGCACGAAGAAGAAATAAAGAAGAAGAAAAAGGCCACTACTAGTTGGTTCGATGGGTCTTTCGCCCCTATACCCAGCTTTGACGAGCGATGTGCACGTCAACACCGCAACGGACCCCCACCAGGGTGTCCCCCGGCTTCGTCCTATCCAGGCATAGTTCACCATCTTTCGGGTCCCAACCAGTGTACTTAACCTCAAATCCCTTTCCAGTAAATCAGGATCGGGCTGCTGCGTCCCCAAGGATTGGCACATCTCCCTTTCAGTGCGGCTGGTCCAGGAACGTGACGGTCAACCACAGCTTGCAAAGCTTGAGTTGGAGGCAGCACAGTGCCACAACCCCGTCCGCTCTCCCTGTGGCTGACCGTCTCGACGAGCTTGTGTTCAGCGCAAGCGCCAAGCCCCAAGGTGCGCCACGCCTTGATGCTTTAGTTTGGGAAATCGGTAGCCACTTGACCCGTAGGCCCGTGGCTCTGCAGTACCGCCGAACACATTCGCAATGAATGCGGCCCTGGGCCCCCCACTGCCACCGACACCCCCACAGAAGCCATAGTCAAACCTTGAAACCCACAAACCCAGTTAGTCCAGATTTTCCATCGGGATTCATACCCACGGTGGGCTTCTTTTCGGTTTTGGTCAGTATCCGATCCGCATTTTGATTCACAAAGTGCAGACATGATGATTTTCTTTTGTGGAATTGCTTATTTTCAGCGCCAAGTTCAAGCTTGCTCCGACCACTGCACACTCACTAGCCGTCGACGCTCATGATGGCAGCCCCATCCTATAGTGCAAATACTGCCGACGCGTCACTGCTGCTGTGTGCGCTCGGATGCGGGGCGCAGCTCAAGCGGCCACCTTTAAGTCACTCGTTTGTTTGTAAAGACAGCTCCGTTTTTCTCCCTGACTTGCTTCCAGATTAAAACGATACATACATAGGGTGTTAAACTTCAAAGTACCAATAAAGCACGGAAACTGTAGCTTTTAAATCGTTGGTTGACAAAATTCGGAACAGAAGACTACCCCTTGCCCCTGGTGCCTAAACAGACGAGGCTCAGGGAATTGACAGCAATTCCACAGTAGTAGTAGTAGTTTGAACTTGATATGCAGCAACAATCTGTGCCGATAGACTGCACTAAGTAGCTGGATGGAGTTAAGCCAAAATGCAGTGAGATTGCTATGTTCTCTGACTCAGGCAACATCAACAACACACAGTACATAGTTCTCTGATTTGGGTCCAATCCAGAAATAACGACAGAAGTCGTATGACCCCGCAGGGACCCTTGCCCATTAGTTGTCAGCAGTTCCCTCCTTCGTTTCCTTATACCGAAGGGTGGCAATGCCCAACTGCAAATGCCCAACACCGACGATAGCCGACAGATTCCAACAGGTTCTTGACTCAGGCAACCACCAACAACACACACACAGTACGTACCCACGCCGTACCGCTTCGAGCTGGTGCTCAGCGACCCCTCCCTTCTGGGGAAACGGAGGGCCGCGCAGCGGTTGATGGCGGCCGTCTACCAGGAAAACAAAGCCAACGGAGGCGCTACCGACGAGCGAATCATGAGCCGCGTCGAGGAGCTGTGCCAGAAGTGGGCCGCCAACGCGTGATTTTTCCCTTCTGTGCTGCGTGCCGTCCCAGCTGTCGTGATCAGGGACCCAATTAAGATGGCGGCGCTGGAACAAGAAACATGCCCCACGCACGTTCTCCAGCCCCCAGAACACAGAAGAATTGTGTGGTCTCGGGCTGCCGTGGGCAGGGACGTGATTCTTTGTGCCAGCGCCACCCTACACGGTGTGAGTCCAACCGTGCCCGCGAATCCCGTGTGACATCCGGTGTGACACCCGCTTCCAGTGTGATACCAGTGGGCTTACCTGTTTTTGCGTGTGTCCGCTGGATTTCACACGGGATCTGCGGGTGTCAACACTGGATATGGCGTGTGTCCACTGGATTTGACACTGGATTTTTGCGGGTGTCACACTGGGGCTCACACGGGATCTGCGGGTGTCAACACTGGATCTGGCGTGTGTCCACTGGATTTGACTCTGGATTTTCGCGGGTGTCACACTGGGTTTCACACGTGTCACACTGGGGCTCACACGGGATCTGCGGGTGTCAACACTGGATTTTTGCGGGTGTCACACTGGGGTTCACACTGAATTTGCGGGTGTGGCACGCTGGACTTGCGGGTGTACCCACTTTGGCCGCACAGTTAACTCCCCCACCCGGTGCTGGAGTACGCCGTGCATGTATCCGTGTCAACCGTGTCAAGTTCTCACGGCCCGTCTACTTGCAGATCCGCTTCGGCTGAGTGTCCATTGCAGACTGTCGTCGCAATTTCTTTGCACACCAACTGCCGAACTCTTGCCTCTCAGCAGACCACCTCTTGCAGGCCAGGCGAGTTTGGTGGTTGGTCATTCATCTTCTGCGTGTCTTTTCGTTCCTGTCGCTCTTCCGCGCGCTATAAGTCGCGCGCAGTCACCTTAAGAAGTAGTGCGCGTCTCGGGTAAGCAGCAAGCCGCCGATGCCAACAACGACACGCCCCACCTATTCAAGGGTTGAGATCTCGTTCGTTAGCGGAATCAACCTGGAAAACGCGCGTGCATTGGTAGGGGACCAGGTGCTTCCTGTGCCAGCGCCACCCCCATGCGAATTTCCCCCGGCGGAAAATCTTAGTTGTAGTAGTAGGGAGGGTGCAAATCATGGTTTGTGCGTTGTGTTCTACGAGAACGAACCGACACTAAACTGAAGAATAAGAGACGATGCCAAAACCCCCTTTGGGATTCATATGAGACGATGCCAAAACCCCCTTTGGGATTCATATGAGACGATGCCAAAACCCCCTTTGGAATTCAAATGAGACGATGCAAAAACCTCCTTTGGGATTCATATGAGACGATGCCAAAACCCCCTTTGGAATTCAAATGAGACGATGCAAAAACCTCCTTTGGGATTCATACTTATAATATTATACCACCGGTTCCATGTCTGTGCTCCACGTTGACTTCCAAACACGAGCACCAATCAAGCGAAAAGGCAAACGTACGTAAAGAGGGCCCAAACACGGCGTAAATAGAAGAAGAAAACGCGTATTTGTGTGTCAAAACGCAACAGCTCGATATATATCCTGGTTTTCCGCGGCGGCGTCAAAGAGGAAGCACGCAATGGGAGAGTGCGTCCAACACTAGAAAGCGGAGCACATAGCAGTGAGCAACGACACTATTTGTGGAATGTGCGCAACACAAAGCCTTGCATGCAAACTGTTCACAGGCGGACAAAGCCAGCACCTGTTGCACATTCATGTTGGGAAGCTCGGCAAGAATCGTGGGTTTTAGGGAACCCACTACTGTAAATGCACTGTGTCCGGTGCGATGCCAAGGCGATAGGAGCGCCATGAACGACAAGCCGAATCTACGGACCAGAGTTTGAATGTGGTCGGAAGCCGCATTATTCCAGTGTCTGAAACCTGTCACGACATGTCTCTGACCTCACCGTCTTGTAGGTTCTCCCGACTCCCCTATTCGTGGTCAGCACAAACTCAAGAGGTCTAGTCAACTATTCCCTGCAGTATTGGCATACTTTCAAGAAGAAAACGCGTATTTGTGTGCCAAAACGCAACAGCTCGATATAGGATAGCGAACGGGCGACGGCGCACATCAACTTTTGCCAAAGTACAACCGTTTTTCCTCTAACCGTCCCGAAAAGGACCCTCCACGCTCTCAAACTGTTTGCGGGGGACCTGCATGTGAGTCGAACTTTAAGTGTGTGGGCCCCTCCGAAGAAATGTCCATCACACACCTGCGGGGTATCCGCAGTCCGTTCGTTTTCGGCCATTTTGCCCGCTTCGCATTTGTTGCACTATTTCTCGCATTTCAGTGAGCTTTCACGGCAGGACAGGCGGAGGAGCGATAGCACAATACGCCTGGTGTCAGCGATAGTACGACGATAGCACAGAGCAAGCAAGATCAGACTGTCGCCTGCTGCGTGTGCGGATAGAATGGAGGAACAATAGCGGACAACGCCTGGTGTCAGCGATAGCACGACACTAGCACAGAGCAAGCGAGAACACAGATTGCCGCCTGCTACGTGTGGATAGAATGGACGATAGCACAACGCCTGGTGTCAGATAGCACGACACTAGCACCGAGCAAGCGAGAACACAGACTGCCGCCTGCTACGAAAACCAACTGCAGACTACCCCCTCAGGTGACGCCACTGTTTAGATCTTGAACCATACTACAGCTCTCTCGTTTCCTCCCCTTACTCCTCAAACCCAGAACCAATTGTAACGACCCTCCCCTTTTCAGGAAATTGACAAGAAATTTCAAAAAAGAAGAAGAAGAAAAAAAAGCTGTAAAGACGATGGACGGGATCACAAAGGTGTTCCTGACTGGCGGCAGCGGGTACGTCGGGCGGAACTTGACGCGGGCGCTGGTGGAGCAGGGGGTGGAGGTGCACGCAATCTGCCGGTCGAAGAAGGCGGAGCAAATCGTCGAAGGCTGCGGCGGGAAGCCGTTCCGCGCGGACCTCAACGACGTCGATGCGATGACGGAAGCCGCCAAAGGCTGCAGCCACGCCGTGCACTGCGCCGCGTGCGTCCAGATGGCCGGCAACCTCGAGTACTCCCGCGTCGTCAACGTCTTGGGCACCGAAAACGTCATCCAAACCTGCAAGGCAGCCGGCGTCCGCCGCTTAGTCCACGTCTCGACGGAAGCCGCATGCCTCGACAAAGACGCCCACCCCCTCGTCAACCTCGATGAATCGACTCCCCTTCCGACGCACCCGTTTCAAGCGGTGTACAGCACGACGAAGAATGAGGCTGAAAAAGTCGCCCTCGCCGGCAACAGCGAAGACCTCGAAGTCATCGTGGTCAGACCGAGGTTCATCTGGGGCAGGGACGATACAGTCTTGCTCGACGGGCTGATGAAGGCGGCGCAGCAAGGCGTCCTCAAATGGTTCTCCGGCGGGCATTACCTCACGTCGACGTGCCACGTCGCAAACGTCGCGGAAGGCATCGAGCTCGCGCTGTTGAAGGGTGTTCCGGGGCAGTGCTACTTCCTCACCGACGGGGCTCCCGTCGTGTTCAAAGAGTTCGTGTCGGAACTGCTACTAGCGGCGGGGTGCGAACCGCCGACAGCGTCGGTGAGGCTGAGCATTGCGTGGACGGCGGCGTTTGTGATGGAGTGTCTTTCGACGAAGCCGATGGTCACCCGTCAAGCCCTCGCGTTAGTCGGGCAGACGATGACCGTCCGCGACGTGAAGGCGCGGCGGGATCTTGGGTACAAGTCGAGGATCACGCGTGAAGCTGGCATCGCCGAAATCCGCGAGGCCTACCAAACACAGCCCCGCCCGCGCTGGATGCCCGACGGCGAGGCGCCGGAGTGCTTCGGGTGCGACGCGGTTTTCACGTTCTCGAACCGGCGCCACCACTGCCGGGCGTGCGGGAAGATCTTCTGCGGGCACTGCCTGCCGAAGAACATGCCCATGGCGCACCTCAGCTACGCCGCGCCCCAGAAGTGCTGCCGCGCCTGCAGGGAGACGCTGAAAGCGAACTCGCACGAGCCAACGCCGTCGCCAACTGCGTCGAAGCCTCCGTCCAAGTTCGACAACCAAGAGAGGCTCAACATGTGAACCTTTTCTCCCCTGAGAGGCAGAGGGGGAAAACAATCAGCTGCAGGCAAAAAAAGGTTTCCTCGCAACCGGCCGCGCTGGACAGTGCCGGATGCGACCTTTTTTCTCCTGAAAGCAGAGGGGAAGAGCCAGCTAGAGGCAACTGTTCTTACGGCCGTCTGAGTTCGCCAACGAGGAGAGGCTCTACCTTCCTGAGAGGCAGAGGGGGAAAACAACCAGCTGCAGGCAAGAAAGGTTTCCTCGCAACCGGCCGCGCTTGACAGTGTCGGATAGCTTCAGGATGCGACCTTTTTTCTCCTGAAAGCAGAGGGGAAGAGCCAGCTAGAGGCAACTGTTCTTACGGCCGTCTGAGTTCGCCAACGAGGAGAGGCTCTACCTTCCTGAGAGGCAGAGGGGGAAAACAACCAGCTGCAGGCAAGAAAGGTTTCCTCGCAACCGGCCGCGCTTGACAGTGTCGGATAGCTTCAGGATGCGACCTTTTTTCTCCTGAAAGCAGAGGGGAAGAGCCAGCTAGAGGCAACTGTTCTTACGGCCGTCTGAGTTCGCCAACGTGGAGAGGCTCTACCTTTCTCCCTGAGAGGCAGAGGGGGAAAACAACCAGCTGCAGGCAAGAAAGGTTTCCTCGCAACCGGCCGAGCTTGACAGTGCCGGATAGCTTTGGGATGCGAGCATTTCTCCTGCAGCAGAGGAAGAGCCAGCTAGAGGCAACTGTTCCGTACGGCCGTCTGAGTTCGCCAACGAGGAGAGGCTCTACCTTTCTCCCCTGAGAGGCAGAGGGGGAAACTAACCAGCTGCAGGCAAGAAAGGTTTCCTCGCAACCAGCCGCGCTTGACAGTGCCGGATAGCTTCAGGATGCAACCTTTTTTCTCCCGAAAGCAGAGGGGAAGAACCAGCTGCAGCGGCATCCGTCCCACGCACCCCCCCAGCGCGGCGGCGCCGGGCTCAACT
Organism: Diplonema papillatum; assembly: GCA_030068145.1. NCBI lineage: Eukaryota > Euglenozoa > Diplonemea > Diplonemida > Diplonemidae > Diplonema > Diplonema papillatum. Next base: position 57,883 of record JAPJBO010000276.1, read on the forward strand.
GCCAACGCCTCGACTCCTGGCCAGCACCCCCGCCCGGCGAACGCCGCCCAAAGCAAACGCAGCCCCCGGCTGCGTCCACCCGGCGCGCCAACCGACGCAAACGCGAAGAAACGAGCGAAGGGTCATCCAACGATGGCTCCGGCCGGGAGGCCACAACGACACCCTCTCGTAGGCCGCCCCCGCGGCGGCGCAACTAACGCTTTCCATCTGCTGTGACGTAGACACGGAGTGTGCATAGTGCGTTGCTCAGGGTAGTCGAAGGCCTGACGATCACACTAATGCAGCACATTCACCAGCTAGCGGCAGCCGTTCCTTCCGGCCGTCCAAGTTCGACAACGAGGAGAGGCTCTACTCTTGTGAACCTTTCTCTCCTGAGAGGCAGAGGGGGAAAACAACCAGCCGCCGGCAAAAGAAGGTTTCCTCGCAACCAGTGTTGACAGTGCCGGATAGCTTCAGGATGCGACCTTTTCTCCTGAAAGCAGAGGGGAAGAACCAGCTAGAGGCAACTGGTCTCAGGGCCGTTTGAGTTCGCCAACGAGGAGAGGCTCTACCTTCATCCCTGAGGCAGAGGGGGAAAACAACCAGCTGCAGGCAAGAAAGGTTTCCTCGCAACCGTCCGCGCTTGACAGTGCCGGATAGCTTTAGGATGCGAGCATTTCTCCTGCAGCAGAGGAAGAACCAACTGTTCCTTACGGCCGTCCGAGTTCGCCAACGAAGAGAGACTCGACATGTGAAGCTTTCTGTCCTGAGAGGCAGAGGGGAAAAACAACCAGCTTCAGGTTTCCTCGCAACCGTCCACGCGAGCTTTTCTCCTGAAAGCAGAGGGGAAGAACCAGCTAGAAGCAACCGTTCCTTCCGGCCGTCCAAGTTCGACAACGAGGAGAGGCTCTTCTCTTGTAAACCTTACTCCCTGACAGGCAGAGGGGAAAAACAACCAGCTTCAGGCACGGTTTCCTCGCAACCGTCAACGCTGGACAGTGCCGGATATTTTCAGGATATGAGCTCTTTCTCCTGAAGAACCAGCTGGAGGCAACCGTTCCTTACAGCTGTCCAGGTTCGACAACGAGGAGAGGTTCGACATGTGAGCCTTTTCTTCCTGAGAGGCGAGAATCGCCAGCTGCAGGCCTCGCAACCGTCAACGCTTGAAATTGCCGGGTAGCTTCAGGATGCGGCGCGCTTTTCTTCCCGAAAGCAAAGGGAAGAGCCAGTTAGATGCAACCATTCCTTAAGCCGTCCAACTTCGATATCGAAAGGACAGTCAATTTCTGAACCCTTGAAAGCAGAGCGGGAAGAACCAGCTGCGGAGGCAACGATCTTATTACAACCGTCCACGTTTGACAGTGTTCTTTCTGAAATCACTACAACCATCCAAGTTTGAAAATGAGGATGAAGCCAACGAAACAAAAATGTAAAAAAACCAACCGCAGAATGCTTGAAGCCGTCCAAGCTTGGCAATGGGAATACCGTCACCACGTGAACCTTTTCCGTTCCTCAACCCGTCTTCACTTTTCTTCTGGGAAAGAACCTGCTAGAGGCAGTGGTTTCCCAGAACCCACCCTAGCGTCAGGATGCAAACCTTTCTCCTGAAAGCAAGAACACAACAAAGGCAGGCAACCCTTCTGGCGGACTTGCAGGGAGCCGTCACCTTCGGCGGTGCGTGCAAGGTTGACGGGAACGAGCAGTCCTCGTTTGTATCTCAACGACCGATAGCGTTCCTCGATTGCCTGTTCTGTCCTTCACCATCGTGTCTTCCCGATTACCTTGACCATTTGATCGAGCGCATACGAGTATGCTAACTCGACAGACGAGCAGAGGCGAAGGAGAGGCTCAAAAGCAACCGATCCACGGGCCGCTGTTGACTGTAATAGTCCGGTGTGCTCGTTAGGCTGCTGCTTCTAGCCCCGCCGTAGCAACTCGTCTCTTGTTTGTTTTTCCGCGAATACACGTGCATCATAGCAAATCGTACCCTGTCCCCCCCCCACATCGACGAGGAGGCCGCAAGAGAAATGTGCGCAGGGGCCCGACACGAAGCACAAGTGTACTCTGGGCCACATGCCGGGCGTAAAGCGTTCGAGAATAGTATTCTACATTGCTTAACCAATGGTCGCAACTAGACACAATAGGACGTGACAGCGAGCTTTAAATAAGTCAAAGTCGGCAGCAGGCAACAAACACACACACACAAACACACACACACACAGCCTGAGAAACGGCCCGCATCTAAATGGCAGCAGGCACGCAAATCGCCCAATAGCAACACTGCTGAGGCAGCGAAGAGAAGTAGCCTCGACACGTACTTAGTACGTTAGAAGCAATGGGTGATATCTAAACCTGTCAATGAACATGGTGGACGAGTCTGCGTGCCAGCATTCCAGCACCAATAGCGTATATTAATGCTGCTGCTGTTATACGATCACACTGTACAGGAAGCCTTTCGACGACGGTCACCCAGAGACTTTAACGCCCCGGGATCCTCAAGCGAACTCTCACTCTGAAAGAAGGACCCGCTGCATAGTTGTGTCCTGTCTCTCCCCTGACCCTCTTACCCAGTACCGTGCACCACAACTTCCCAACGTGGTCAGAATAGCCACAACATTTACCCACGGTGCATTGTGGCTGTTGTGGGTAGCATCTTTTACGACGCTCGTGCGACGTTGGACCCCGATTTCCCTGGGTCACGGGAGAAAAAGATTCTCAGCCACAACAAGACACACCATATGTTGCGGGTGAATGTTGTGGCTGTGTTTTCAATGTTTTGACCAGATTGCGACAGAAAAGTTGTGGGTGCGCAGTTGCTGTCCAGCCCCCGTCGAAATATGCACGGCCTGAGTATTTTGTTGGAGATTCTTGACAGAGTCCCTGCCACCCCACTCCCCGCTCTGTCTCACCGGTGGGTAAAGGGTTAAAAGTTCCCGAAAGGTGATTCTGCCTTGTTCTTGCATTCTGCAGCCATTGTTTCAGCCTAAACGAGCATCGACCAGTTATGTGGGGTCCCGAGCATTTCAAGACCACCTGCGTGGTAGGATTCGAGTTTTGGGTTGCTGGGGGCCCCCCTTTTTCCGGCAAAACAGGGGTCTTTAGGGTCCTTTTCCGACGTGTGGTAAGAGTGGTAGCCCCCCACCTGCTCTCTGTGCCAAGGATGGGGACGCCATCACCCACCTTGCCAGGGCAGCTGACGAAACGACTTCCGCTTGCTACACGGGTGGTGTCCAGCCTCAGAAACTGGAGTTAAAGCTGAAGTTCGAAGATAGCGGGTGACACACCCACTTTTCGGGTGTGAATTTACACGCGTTTTGATTGCGGCGCACCCGCTTTGACTCGGGCACCCTTTTTGACTCCAGCAGCTTCTGAGGCTGGACCATTAGGGGGATGGGGGGTTTTCGGCTGAAGTATCATGGCGGGCAAAGTGCGATGCTGTGCATGTAGTGACCTTCACCCTCCGAAATCCGTGTTCTGAGGCCGAACGAGAGAGAAAACTGAACCGCTCTTGAGTAGGACCTTTCTGCTTATGATCAATTGCCACCTGAAGCCACGTCCATTTGGGTTCAGAGTGCGGCCCACGAAAAACTTCAGGAGGGCATTTTTTTGTTGTTTACGCACCTGCTTTGTAGGGAATACTTGAGGAGACTAGGAGACTGCCAGTTGCGAAATCTAAGAGGGATAGTGTGATACTCATCGGCATGTGACTTCCCCACTATCGCAACAATATTCCAATCTCAAAGAAGATAAATGTGCTGTAGCCCACACGAAACACAGGGTTCAGTGGCGGGCGTAAGCGTTCAATAAAAACTTTAACTCTAAAAAAGACCCCCTTTGTAGTTGTACTGTTTTCTTCCCCTCTAGCCTCAGCACAAGGCAGTCCCTCGAGTATTTTTCTCCTTCTCTCTCGCGGTGTAGGGCCCAAGTCTATCCCAGGACCTTCTCGCATCGTCGCATATGGCACAGTTGCCAAAAAGAGGGAGAATCTTTCTGCCCACACCGCCCTTCCCCTTTCGACACCGTCTCTTAGTTGTACGCTAACTCCCAACGAATAGAGCTCCTGCTCGTCTCTCCCTCTCTGTGTGAACTGAAAGCGAGAATTTGAGATACCTACCGCCACGTGTTAGTGTCGCCTACTGCGGAGCCGCCCTGTGGATCCACCTGACGGTGGAGGCCCACACCCTTCGACTTGTTTTGATGCGTTCTTTCTCCCTCGCTTCTCTCTCTACTCTCGGAAAAGGTTGTGTCGGCAAAAACGGGTGAAGATGATGATTGTCAGAGAGTTGGCAGGACGAAAGCGCAGAACTCCTGTCAACTCTGTGACGATCATCACTCTCAAGGCACCGGGACTGCTTATCTCTCCTGGGGGCCGCCCCGGATGTGGCCTCATGGGTGGGGAAAGGCACCGGGACTGCTTATCTCTCCTGGGAGCCGCCCCGGATGTAGCCTGGCCAGTCACGTGGGTGAAAGGCACCGGGACTGCTTATCTCTCCTGGGGGCCGCCCCTGGCCCACCAGACCGTGGGTTCGACGCGTTTTCACGCGTCCCCTGTCATTCTCTCTCGGAAGAAAAACTGTACCCCCTTACTGTTACCCCTCCCCGTAAAAGAACACGTAGACCGATACGGACTGCACGGCAACCCCTGCTCAACGTAGTGCTCGCCTGCCTTGATGGCACTTGCACCTTAAAGAACTCAATGCTCAACGTGTAGGACGTGGGGGGCCCAGGACCACTTGCACAACGCAGTGGACCTGGTGTCGGTCACATACGCCAAAAACGATGTTACACGGATGCGCAACCATGTAACAGTAAACAGTAAAGTAAAAGCGACACAAAGTACGTAAAGGAATGAAAACACACTGCCCAGACCCTGCTCTAACAGCACAAAAGGAAACCCCCCCCCCTTCCCCGGGGGTATAGAGTATAAATTGGGGGAGTATAAATTCGATACCGGGGGTGGAAAGTACTTTTCGGGGGGTGGAAATCTTTCGTCGGGGTGGAAAGTATTTTTCAGGGGGTGGAAAGTACTTGTCGGGGGGTGGAAATCTTGTGTCGGGGGCCGGATTTCACCGAAATCGGGTTCCTAGGCGGGGGTGTCGGCCCCCCCCAGTTCAGGAAGTACAAACTACCAGACCAGCGGAGGCCACCGCAAAAAGATTTCTTACCTTCTCCTGATCCCTCAAAACCAGCACCAAATACCAACGACCCGCGGTGGCTATGAGAACACTGTTAGCAGGCGGGCGTGAAGAGAGACTCTGCTGCCAAGGCGTCAACAACGCGGAGACTCTGCTGCCTCCGACGCGCACACACAGAGAAATAGAGCACAATTATTGACGCCTACCCAGAATGGACTAGCCAGGCCAATCATGGTGGTGTGCACGATGATTGTTACACGGCAAAGTATAGGTACATCAGAAGCTGGAGTTGAAGCTGGAGATAAAAAAGCGGATGTCAACGGGTGTGGATTTACACGCGTTTGGGCTGTAGCACACCCGCTTTTCGGGTGCGACTTCGGCACACCCTTTATTGTCTTCAGCTTCTGCGGCGCGACCTCACCGTGTGGGCTAAACTGCCCCGCATTCATGTTCGATTCTGCAATCCGTTTGACGCCATAAACTCGGGAGTGAAAAGCGCGGGAGTGGCCGCTCCCGCATTGAGGGAGTGGGACTCCCCATTGAGGGAGTGGGACGTCCCACTCCCTCATTGAGGGGGTCCCACTCCCGCATTGAGATCCGGAGTGGGAGTCCGGGGTGTGTATTCTCGTGGGACCCCTCCCCCATCTATCCGAATTACGACGGAGTGCGAAATTACCCCACCCGATACGTTCTCGTCATCTAGGGTGCCTCGCATTCGGCGTCTAGCTGCCCTCAGCTCGCACGATTACTTCCCTCGCACTCTTTTTCTTTTGGTACACGGCAACCCCATGTCCACTGTGCTCTGCGGAGTTTACTACGCATATTGCCACCGTAGAAGAAAGAAGAAAAAGGCCGCTCCTGGTCCAGGAACGTGACGGTCCACCACAGCTTAGTCGGAGGCAGCACAGTGCTACAACCTTGGCTAACCGTCTCGACGACCAGCCCCAAAGTGCGCCACGCCTTGATGCTATAATTTGGGAAATCCAGTAGCCACTTCACCCGTAGGCCCGTGGCCCTGCAGTAACGCCGAACACGTGAAGCTTAGCTCCCGTGTAGCAGGCATTCCCTGCCACCGTAGAAAGAAGACTGCGCGGTAGAGCGAGTCGCCCCAAGCAGGGCGGGGGCCCTGAGCTCTTAGTACTAACAATCTGCCCTTCAATGTGCAGGCTAAAAAAGACGTAGTTTTGGTGGTTGATCAGAAGTCCTAACCTGAAAGTTTGTCACAGGGTGAACACAAGCGGCTAACCGGCAAGCACAAACAAAACGAAGTTCAGACACGGTGGTAGGGGCCTTTGCTCGAGTAGCACGGGTGGTCCTGGCTGTGACGAGCGAACAACCGCCTGACCAACCAGACTCACACCGCTGTCCTGTCTGCAGACACTCAGGTTCCGCGCTGATGATGGTCCGCCTTATGTGTCCGTGGCTTAAAGGACCGAAACACGGCGCAGACGGGACCAGTGTCGTGTGAGCACATACCCATACCAAGCACGTTCTTGCAATCCCCCCTCCTATTTTACCTTTTTGCATTCACTTTGCGGCACCGCGGGCAGGATTTTATGTGGCCTCCAGAGCCCATTGCGTGAGGAAACTGAACCGCCGAGTAGGACCCTTTTATTTTTTAGCCACATGCAATGTGTGACAATGAGGAAACTGAACCGCCCAAGTAGGACCTTCTGATCATGATCATTGCCAATTTGCCACCTGAAACCACGCTCCAGGATTTGGGCTCATGGTAGTGCGGTCAACGAAAACTCTTTCTCCTACTCTCGCGGTTTACGGTTTTTGTGTCTTACAAATGCAATTTGTCAAGAGCAAAAACCGATCGATGGCAGCGTACTATCCTCACTCCCGTTAAATGAACAAAACAGGTTCGAAGGAAGTGCGCACAAACAAATCAGACAAAGTAAGTAGAGACCGTCAGTGTGCACAAACAAAGAAGCGCCAGAGACAGTTTTTTTACATAAGCGCCAGCTTGAAAGGAAATGCTCGACGATGCTGCCCGACGAATCCCAAGTGCTGTAACTACCGAGCCACGTGTTGAACGGACGTGAGGTCATGCGGGTCTACCCCTACACGACGAATCACACAAACACAACAGGTCAAAGTCCTGAGTGAGAAAACAACACACGGTGGTGTAAGCGAAGAACAAATCAGATTGTGTTTGTATTGTATTTGCTCCTTACCTCTATATTTCCTCCCTTCCATTCGGAGTCGAAGCAGCTCCGTCGAGTATTTTTACCCAGCGCCAGCATGGAAGGAAATGCTCGACGACGCTGCCAGACAAGGAACCGAAGGGATGCTAAGTGCTGTAACAAGCGAACCATGTGTTGAACGGACGTGAAGTGAGACAACACACAAACGCAACAGGTCAAAGTCCTGAGTGAGAAACCAACACACGGTGGGCGTAAGCGAAGAACAAATCAGATATCAGGTTGTGTTTGTATTGTATGTGCCCCTCCATCTCTATATTTCCTCCCTTCCATTCGGAGTCGAAGCAGCTACGTCGAGTATTTCTGGTCGTCAATCCCAGGATTTGCGGTTCGGTAGTCACCACTGTTGAAAAAGCGTGTAAAAGCCCATGGTCAAGGACCCGCGGACTTTCACTCTGGGAAAGGGCACCTTCTAGCCTCAGCCCAAATACTAGCCCAGAACTGTGCACTCAGGCACGCTCGAATTTGGTCCTCATTTCCAGCAGGTTGGGAACAAGGGGCGGAACACGTACCATTTCTCCAAGCGCGTTCTAGCGCCGCCCGCATCCTCGACGCTTTCTCCCTGTTGTAGTTCTCTCCTCCCCATTTTTTTTCCTGTCCGTCCAACAAATATTCTACCCCACCCCTCTCCAAGAACCTCCTGCACTACACATACCTGTCATACGTGTGCTGGCAAGTAAGATGGCAATATGACTAGTACGTACCTTGTCGAACTCACGGAATTGAGCCTGTGCCTGGACGCCATGGTCACAAGGAGATAGCGGGCGAGGCTTCTAATGAAGAAGGTCAATCCCTATCCCTTGGAGCTGCATCGCATTGCCACTGTCTATCCCGGTGCGCACTGCGCTGCACGGTCTATCAGGTCGTCGCACAATACCGGGCGCTAAAACGCAAACAGAGCAGTGTCCTGTGAACCCCTCGTCAACTCCACTCAACGCTTGTGCCACGTATTGCACATACCGGGCGCTAGCAATTGTAACTGAAGGTAGTGTTTTATGAAGCCCCTCGATGGTTGATGCTAGCATCAACCATGCGTCAGAGGCAGTGTTCTGTCTAAACATGAAAGAGAAAGTCTTCCCACGCACACTACATATCGTTGTCGTCCAGCCAGTTGAACCATCTGGAAGAAGACAGGCGCGTCGTTGTGTTTTGTGCATGCCGGTTGATCGACTTCCATCGTTTCTTGCCTGGGTTAGGAGTTTTGATCAACCAAACCGAAAAGAAATTGCTCTTTTCGTTAGTCCACTTCTGCATCCTCTTTTCGTCACCCGGTGTAACACGCAACCACCTTGCCAAGGAAAAGAAGGAAAAAGCAAAAAAGAATCACAGTCTAAAAATGTAAAAAAGAACCAGGTTCGACGAACCTCTGCCGTTTTATTTTCTTCTTCTTCTTCTTCTTCTTCTTCTTCTTCTTCTTCTTCTTCTTCTTCTTCTTCTTCTTCTTCTTCTTCTTCTTCTTCTTCTTCTTCTTCTTCTTCTTCTTCTTCTTCTTCTTCTTCTTCTTCTTCTTCTTCTTCTTCTTCTTCTTCTTCTTCTCAGTAGGACATGGGTATCGAAGGAACATTTCCGGACGAATGGAACGTGGAAAAATGTGGTGGTGGCACACATCATTCCAAGCTCCTTTTTGCATCCCCCTCCTGTCTCCTGTACGCGCGAAGAACTAGCAGCATTCGCCTCGCTATATATTTATATATAGAGGACTAAGCTTATCGGAAGCACTTAAGTCGGGAAAATATATATCGGAACTGCTTCCGTTATATATTTTTCTGCTTCCGTTATATATTTTCTGCTTCCGTTATATATTTTCCAGCTTCCGTTATATATTTTCCAGCTTCCGTTATATATTTTCCAGCTTCCGTTATATATTTTCCAGCTTCCGTTATATATTTTCCAGCTTCCGTTATATATTTTCCAGCTTCCGTTATATATTTTCCAGCTTCCGTTATATATTTTCCAGCTTCCGTTATATATTTTCCAGCTTCCGTTATATATTTTCCAGCTTCCGTTATATATTTTCCAGCTTCCGTTATATATTTTCCAGCTTCCGTTATATATTTTCCAGCTTCCGTTATATATTTTCCAGCTTCCGTTATATATTTTCCAGCTTCCGTTATATATTTTCCAGCTTCCGTTATATATGCTATGTTCTGATAAATATTGGAGTGTTTCCATAAGTCACCACACAGAAATGCAGGCCCAAAGTCACCGGAGAAAGCCTAACTAGATAACGAAGAAAGCCTAACTAGAGAAACAAAAGAGGAACAGCAACAGGATGGAAAGGCAACGAGACGCATCTGGAAACCCCCGACAGCAAAATCAGCAGCAGCTTCCGCACCAGCTGCAACTTCCGCAGTTTCAGCACCCGCAGCAGTTTCAGCACCAGCAGCAACGTCCGCATCGGCATCACCAGGCACCGAACCACCCGCAGCAGTTCCAGCACCAGCAGCAACTTCCGCACCAGCTTCACCAGGCACAGTACCACCCGCAGCAGTTTCAGCACCCGCAGCACCACCAGCCGCACCAGCACCAGCAGCAGCAGCTTCAGCACCAGCAGCATTTTCAGCCCCAGACTGTGCAGTACCAGCACAGTCCGTACTCCTACCCGGCGGGTTATCCGGGTTACTACAACCCAGTGCCCTCCTACGGTCCGGGTGCCTATATGGACGCAACATACAACCCGCATCCAGACGCACCGCGAGGCGCAGCCTCTGGGCACGTGCGAGCAGCACAGCATCAGGCCGCACCACGGGCAGAAAGAGCAGCCCCACCAGCGGCCAGGGAGGTGCAGGCGCAGCATCGGGACGCACCACGAGCAGAAGAAGCAGCCCCACCAGCTGCCGGGCTGCAAGCACAGCATCGGGACGCACCGCAAGCAGAAGGAGCAGCCCAGGGCAGCAGGTCGCAGCAGCGGAAGCAGAAGACGTGACGATGGGCGGGGTGAAAAGTGGGAAGACTGCAGGGGGCTCTCCTCAGCCACGCGAGCAAAACAGGGAGATTCTTTAAGAAGGTCTTCTCTAGCGAAGTTCGAGGTCAATGGAAGGTGAGGTGTTGGGATGCGCCTTCCTGGCCCTCGCCAGCTCAAAGAGGGCTCTTGCCGGGGCTCTACCCCAGATCTTCTTGGATGGAACCGCGCTGCATGGTGGTTTCGGGGGTGTGGCCTTAGTGGCCTGCTGCAAGGACGCCCACCGGAACATCGTTCCGTTGTGTGCCTGGTATAGCTGATGCGGAAGTTGCTGCTGGTGCTGGAACTGCTGCGGGTGGTTCGGTGCCTGGTGATGCTGATGCGGAAGTTGCTGCTGGTGCTGAAACTGCTGCTGCGGAAGTTGCAGCTGGTGCGGAAGCTGCTGCTGATTTTGCTGTCGGGGGTTTCCAGATGCGTCTCGTTGCCTTTCCATCTTGTTGCTGTTCCTCTTTTGTTTCTCTAGTTAGGCTTTCTTCGTTATCTAGTTAGGCTTTCTCCGGTGACTTTGGGCCTGCATTTCTGTGTGGTGACTTATGGAAACACTCCAATCTTTATCAGAACATAGCATATATAACGGAAGCTGGAAAATATATAGCGGAAGCTGGAAAATATATAGCGGAAGCTGGAAAATATATAACGGAAGCTGGAAAATATATAACGGAAGCTGGAAAATATATAACGGAAGCTGGAAAATATATAACGGAAGCTGGAAAATATATAACGGAAGCTGGAAAATATATAACGGAAGCTGGAAAATATATAACGGAAGCTGGAAAATATATAACGGAAGCAGAAAAAATATATAACGGAAGCTGGGAAAAATATATAACGGAAGCAGCTTCCGTTATATATTTTCCCGACTTAAGTGCTTCCCTTATGGTTAAGTCCGTTATATATATATTATATATATATATATGAGCCGGTCCATCCCCTCTTGATAGACCGTGATAGACCGAAGAATACAGCACCGGCAATTCGATGCAGCTCTAGGGACTAGGGATGGACCTGATAGACCGTGGTGGACCGTGATTCACTGCGATAAACAGCGGCAGGCACTTCAATGCAGTTTCAAGAGATACGGACGGACCGGCTCATCAACATATCTCATGTCAGTTGATGCTGATCGTCCAGTACTAAGACTAATACTTCGTCCAGTGCAAACCCAACACCGGAAATGTTCTCGCCAGCCGCCGTGGCGTTTGCGAAAACCCGTTTGCACACCGCAGATCTGAGTCAGCGCAAGCAAACGAGCAGAAAAAGACGATTTTGTGTGAGGCTCGCGCAGAAAAACCGCAGGGAAAGCGGCGGGAAGCTGGGAAAACAACACCCCCCCCCGTGTCCGCGCGTTCGTATCGATACCGACGCGAAGAAAGACGACCTGCTAGCTTGTTGAATCGAACCAGCGTGGAACGATCATTCGCACCCTCCTTTCCGTTCGCCCTGTTTTCCCTGCTGCCAGTCTACCCCACGCAGCAAACACACAGCCAAAACAGGAGCATCTGGGATGCGGCCTGAACTAGAAAAAGAGGCCGATACAGTTGACCGAGATTCAAAAGGCGCCAACGCTCGAGATAGCAGCAGTTTTGCGGGTGAACTAGCGACAATCGACTGAGAGAGCGCACATGAATTCCTGTCGGTGCAAGGCCGCAAGAAACGTCTGCTCACACAGCCTTTGCCAGTAGTGTAGTAGGACTAACGCGGCTGGATCCTGGAACTAGGAATGAGGATTTGAATCTAGGGGGGGGGCTAGAGTAAGACTCACATTGTATTTGAGGATTTGAATCTAGGGGGGGAGCTAGAGTAAGACTCACATTGTCTTATCAGGGTTTCCTGTTATCACGGTTTGTTATCTATATATAGGGTTTCCTTGAAAGAATTCCATGAAAACTTGGTGTCGGTCACAAACAGTCCCAGAAATGGCTAGCCATAACCCATAGCGAAAATGTACACCAAATACACAACCCGCAACGCCCTTTCTTGCTCAGAGATGCCAGGCAGTGATGCCAGGCAGTGATGCCAAGCAGTGATGCCAGGCAGTGATGCCAGGCAGTGATGCCAGGCAGTGATGCCAGGCAGTGATGTCAAGCAGATGATGCCGGGCAGGTGACAGGCAGTGATGCCAGGCAGTGATGCCAGGCAGTGATGCCAGGCAGTGATGCCAGGCAGTGATGCCAAGCAGTGATGCCAGGCAGTGATGCCAGGCAGTGATGCCAGGCAGTGATGCCAGGCAGTGATGCCAGGCAGTGATGCCAGGCAGTGATGTCAAGCAGATGATGCCGGGCAGGTGACAGGCAGTGATGCCAGGCAGTGATGCCAGGCAGTGATGCCAGGCAGTGATGCCAAGCAGTGATGCCAGGCAGTGATGCCAGGCAGTGATGCCAGGCAGTGATGCCAGGCAGTGATGCCAGGCAGTGATGCCAAGCAGATGATGCCGGGCAGGTGACAGGCAGTGATGCCAGGCAGTGATGCCAGGCAGTGATGCCAGGCAGTGATGCCAGGCAGTGATGCCAGGCAGTGATGTCAAGCAGATGATGCCGGGCAGGTGACAGGCAGTGATGCCAGGCAGTGATGCCAGGCAGTGATGCCAGGCAGTGATGCCAGGCAGTGATGCCAGGCAGTGATGCCAGGCAGTGATGCCAGGCAGTGATGTCAAGCAGATGATGCCGGGCAGGTGACAGGCAGTGATGCCAGGCAGTGATGCCAGGCAGTGATGCCAGGCAGTGATGTCAAGCAGATGATGCCGGGCAGGTGACAGGCAGTGCAGACTCTCAACGCGACCGTGACTTAAATCTCCGAAAAGATGGCGCAGTTGTTGGTTCTTGCATTCCTTCGTCGAAACTCCCTGTCCTGGAAATTCGACACGCAGGGATTATCCTGCATGGTTAAAAAAAGATTCTTCACCAAAAAAAGTATTCGCAAAACAGGCCGGTTAAAAAAGGGCTTTAACCACATGAGTTTCTGGTGAAAACCTTTTTGTGCTTGCAACAATGCAAGGCCAGAGACACAGAGGCGACAGGACCCGCAGGACTCACAGGTGGGGTCTACAGCAGCACGCCCACGAAGGTCGCATACCAGGATTACAGGCCACTACAAAAACCTCGCTCAACGTGGAAAAAAAAAAAAAATCTTTCCGGCCATGCTACAGACTTTTTAACCGTGTTTTTCCCGATTTTCGGGGATTAGAACGGTTGAGTTGGAATTAGGGTTCGAATTCAGAGAGGGAGCTAGAGAAGAGACTCGGATTGGAACTTTCTGCCCTTCGGACTTAGTGGGCCAGCCGCGTTGCTGCCCTCAAACCTTGCACTCGTGTGCTTGCTAACGAAGAAGAAGAAAGAAAAAACGAAAAAGGCCGCTCCTGGTCCAGGAACGTGACGTGCAAAGCTTGAATCGGAGGCAGCAGTGCCACAACCCCGTCCGCTGCCCTTTGACTGACCGTCTACGAGAGCGCCAAGTCCAAAGGTGCGCCTAGTCTCGATGCTTTAGTTTGGGCAATCGGTAGCCACCTGACCCGTAGGCCCATGGCTCTGCAGTACCGCCGAACACGTGAAGCTTGGCTCCCGTGTAGCAGGCTTTCCCTGGCACCTCGCTTGCTAACGAGAAAGGTAAATCGGCAAGCCAGACCAGTAGGCTGCGCGACTTGTGCCAAGAGAGATACATTGTAACTGACATGGTCAGGCGAAAAAAAGGCGCAAGACCCCCCGGAAATGACAAGACACATAGGAAACGAGAGTGCGCTAAAATAAGTCGAATAGTCAAGACCCACACACAAGCGCACGTACCCACCGCTGCAGATACGATATGCACCTTAACGACATTGTTCACCCGGTGACTTGAAACCCCCGGATCTCTATGCGAACTTGCACTCTAAACAAAGACAGTACCCCTCCACAAAGAACCCAAGAAACTCCCCCATCCGAAAAGAAGCGAACGCAACCTGAGAACGCTTAGGTTCGCGCCTGAACAACAAACAGCGGGAGGAGAAGGCGAAGCCTCCGGCCGGCGCCCCCGTCAGTCGGAAAGGGGAGAAGGCACGTTTTTCTTGCCGGCCTCAACAGGCATGCCAAGCTGATATGGGCTGTGCTCCATCGCAGGTATGCTGACCATTCAAGAGTCCTCTCTTTTATTTGAGGAACGTTTGAACGTTTGACAAACGGTTGCGTTTGCAGAATCCATGTCATACATGAATCTAAAGTGAGGCGCTGGCTGCGCCTGCAGTGGGGATCCGAGTGTGGGGTCGGCTTGTGACCACTCGAGCCACGAGGGCAGGATCTTCAAGCCCGGGCCCCACAAAGTGGGAGGGAACACTTGCTGAGGCTAGTATCTCCCTGTGCACGCCCAAGGAGAACCAGAAGGATGTCTTGTTCCCACGTGTCCGCGTGCAGCCACATGGACAAGTGCTATCAAGGGTCGTGTACTGTGTACAGACCCTTGGGGGAGGGGGGGGGGGCTGAGCTGGTTCACTCCGAAGTCTCCCTCAGGATAGCTAGAACCAAACCAGGAGTTACGCCAGGTAAAGCGAATGATTGGAGGCATTGTTCTGATGAATGAGTGTGCTCGCTTGAGGATCTGGAGTTAACCCGAGGCACCCAGCAACTGAATGACACCTCAACACGCAAATAAGCCGTGTCGACAACAAGCAAATAGAAGGCTTCCCATGTTGACGAGAGTTACCCGGAGACTCTAAATCCCCGGAGTATCTAGCGAGCCTCCACTCAAAAAGAGTGTAATAAAGTCTTTGAAGAAGAATTGATGATACACAATCACACATTGAGAGGCAGTGTGTTGCGTTCTGTCTGAACATTGATGGTGTAAAAGTAAGACTTCCCCCACAGCCCGTCGCAGCCGAGACTACTGGCAACAGCCACAAAGTGGCCTCGCACGAAGGGCAGGCCAGCAGCAGCAAGCCGAACGGCGGCGCCGCGGCCGGCAAGAAGCATCCTCCGGCCGCCGCAGCGGCCGGCGCCAACAGCAGCAGCAACAACCACAACAGCAACAGCAGCAGCAACAACATCAGCAACAACAACAACCACGCGAGCACCGCCGCGTCCGGTGGGCCCGGCCAAACCGACCGGGGCGGCGGCGGCGGCGGCAAACCGGCCGCGGCGCCGCCTTCGGCAGCCGCCGCCGCGGCGCCGGAGGCCCCCCCCCCCGAGCCCGCGCACCCGCCCCCGCCCTCCGACCCCACTCCAGGCCCATCCACACCCCCTCCCCCGCCGCCGCCCGCCGCCGCGGAGCCTGCCGCCGGCGAGGAAGGCAGCCCGGCGCCGCCCATAGCGGAACCGGCCGACGACGCGGCGGCGCAGCGGCAGGACGTGGAGGCGGATGCTGCAGGGAACAATGGAGAGGAAGACCCCAGCGCGCCTGTGACAGACGGGGAGGTGGCAGCTCTGTCGGTGAAGCTGGCGCTGGCCGAAAACGCGGTATTCGACGTTCCATTCGCGATGGAGCAGGTGGGCGATGACGTCGAGTTCCTCGAAGAGATGAAGGACAGCTTGGTGCCCCTGCAGGAGGAGACCCACACGTTCTGCCTACAGGGCGTGCTGTCCGGCGCGTGGCCGGTGGTGTTCGAAAAGGCGCACGCTTTCAAAGGCGCGGTGTCGAACCTGGGCCTCAACAAGTTGCGTACGGTCGCCTACGCCTTGGAACAGAGCGGGCGCACGCACAACCGCATCGCCACCGGAGAGGTACGCAAGGGGGGTTTCATTGCACAGGGAACGTGTCAGTTTTAGACTTTGGCGGAGAGGGAAGTCGACCAATCGACACGCACACAAGAAACCGAAAACGCTTGCACACACCCAGCGAAATTCTTCGCAGGAAACACTAGAAAGAAGAAGAAGAAGAAAAAGAAAAAGGCCGCTCCTGGTCCAGGAACGTGACGGTCAACCACAGCTTGCAAAGCACTTGTCCATGTGGCTGCACGCCATGCGGCACGCGGACACGACGAAAATAAGGGAACAAGACATCCTTCTCGTTCTCCTTGGGCGTGCACAGGGAGATGCTAGCCTTCAGCAAGTGTTCCTTCCCACTTTGTAGACCCCAGGCATGAAGATCCTGCCCTCGTGGCTCGAGTGTTCACAAGCCGACCGTACACTCGGTTCCCCACTGCAGGCGCAGTCAGCGCCCCACTCACATTTGATTCATGTTTGACATGAATTTTGCAAACGCAAACGTTTGTCAAACGTTCAAACGTTCAACGTTTGCCGTGATCACCCTTGCTTCGGATGATGTGCGGGTTTTTATTACATATGGCCCGATATTATGGGATAAGACTTACCAGCATACATACACACACCCACAGGCCCCTGCTTCGGAAGCACAGTATTCCGTTCGTGAAAATGTCGTGCTTGTCACCCTCCTGCAACAGGAGTGGGAAGCATTTTCAAAAGTATGTCCCCTCTCCGTTTACTCGAAGTCTCAACGGTCATCAGAAACTCTGAGATTCCAGACCTTTAAGCTTCAAAAGGTTCTGCCAGTTTTGATTATATGGGAACAATGATGAGCTGGACTAAAGCTGGAACAGGTAAACGACAGACCGGGTAAAGCTCCGGAAAGGTACTGTGACCAGCAACATGTAAACCATGAGGTAAAACGCCCGTGCCAGACAAAGCTCCGCACAATGGGCAATCATCACGAGCGGGCGACAGGAGCCTCGGCAGTAACCTAGAAAGGGCGGAAAAATGGGCTGTATTCCGCGCAGGGATTACCAACAACTGAGATCTACGCCGACTGGCGAAAAGTGATGAGTGGGCAATACGTCGATTCAGCTGTTAATCACTTATAGCCCTGAACTTATACACACACACACACACACACACACACACACACACACACACACACACACACACACACACACACACACAACACACCACACACACACACACACACACACACACACAACACACACACACACACAACGCACACACAACACACACAACACACACACACACACAACACACACACACACACACACACACACACACACACACACACACACACACACACACACACACACACACACACACACACACACACACACACACACACACACACACACACACACACACACACACACACACACACACACACACACACACACACCTGGCAAGCTTGCTTGAGCGCCTTCGGCGCGTCAAGTTGGAATCCTTACGTTTCTGAGCGAACTCCTCATATTATCCACTCGCCAAAAGCGAGGTTGGAGGGGTAAGCAAAAACTGACAAACGCAGGCCCCACCGTTTGCCCCCTTTTTGTACTCCCCCCTTCGAAAATGAGCACGACACCAGCCTCCCCGTTGCCGCCGCGCGAGCGGACGAATTTCTCGTTCCCAGCGGCACTAGTCGGTCCGTACCGAAAGGTTTTCGCTGTTGACCCGGAGGATAGGAAGAACTATCTCACGGCAGACATGGAGGAGGCGTGCCGCCAAATCCTCGGAGCGTGCGACGACTGTGCCCTCGCCCGGGCGAAGGGTGTGGTGGCCGACGTGCTGTCGGTCGAGTACAGCGAGGCGAACAAACTGTCAGCCCCGCAGCTCGTTGGTGTGCTGATGGCCTTGCGGGAAAGGGACCCCGAAGCAACGGCCCTCGCAGTGGCGAAGAATTCACCCGCGCCCATCGCAACGGCTTCCGCACCGCCCCCCATAGATGACGTCTCGAAGCGGTTGGATCAGATGATGATCCTACTCGCCGGCCTTGCCGACAAAGTGAACCGCTTGGAAGCACAGGACACACCGGTCCCTGCCTCCCGTGCCCTGGCCAGAATGGAGGGCCTGGACTTCGGGGTCCAGATCACCGACGGGGAGAAGGTCGCTGTGGTGACCAACGTGGGCTCCGACGGGGCCACGATCGTCGTGCTGGGAACTTCCGTTTTCGAAGCGGTTCCTCACTTGCAGCTGGCCCGTTTTTGGAAGCTGCACGGCGCGACGGGAAAGGCAGAGCAACCGAGGGCCGAAGACGTGGTCCACCACGAGTCGCGGGACAGTGTGCCCCTTGCACTGAAGGAGGTGGCGCTCAACGGAAGCACTTGGATGTCCTACGCCGACCAGGGCCCGGTTTTTCGGGATGCCCTGGTGACAGAGCTCGAGAGGCGCGCCCCAAACGACATTCCCGGCACGACGGCGTACAGCCACGTCTTGGAGCTATCGGCCGCCCTGATCGGCGACGATCCCCTGGAGGACGTTTTAGAGCGCGCAGGCGAGATGCTCGAGTTTTGGCGTGTCCGCTCGAGCCAGGGATTCGCCGCAGCCGATGCCTTCGCAGCGACACTCGACGAAGCACCGGCCATGTCGCAACGGCTGAAAAAGGCAAGGGCAGCAGCCGAGAAGGCCGCCGAGAAGAAGGCAGCCAAGAAAAAGGAGGTGAGGCAGCCGGAGGCCCCACGCCGAACCGGATCGTTTCGTGGCCGCGCCGGTGGAAATCGCCAGTACAGCAGAAGCGGGTACAACGGAAACCGCTACTTCCAAGCCGATCGCCCCAGATCGACCAGCAACGGCAGCCAGAAGTCGGAAGGGCGCAAGTGAGTTTCTCGACGGTAGCAGACATGACGCAGGTGATCGTTGGGGACGCGCGCGCGCGCGCCGAGCTCGAGCACCGGCTGTTTCTTGTCCGCGACGGCCACGAGTTGGGCCGGATGCTGAAGGAGAGAATTCCTCCCGACTCGGCTCACCTTTTCGCGACCGGGCAGCGGTCCGCGTCAGAAGCCGAGCGTCTGGTGGCGCAATTTCAGGTTTTCGTGGAGAAAGAAGCGCCGGACACACCGGTCGATACCGCCCTGGTGCGCTTTGTGTGGAGTCGTCTCGGGAACGCGAAGCCTGCCACTGTGCGAAATTATTTGTCCCGCCTGATGACAGCTCTCGCCGATCGCGGCGTGAGGGGCGTGAGGACCCGCACGGTGCAGCAGACGTCGAAGGCCTTGCAGAGGCTGTCGGTCATGGTTCGACCGCGGCAAGCTTTGCCTTTGAAGCTGGGCGAAGTCCGGGAAGTTGTCGCCAAACTGGAGGCAAAGATGCACCCCCGCGAGGCAGCGATGGTGGCGACGGTCTGGTTGTCCCGCGCTCGGGTTCCCGATGTCCGAGTCCTGACCGCAGGGGACGTGACCGAGGTCGAGAACGCCGGCGCCGTCGATGCCGAGGCGGTCGGCCTGCAAATATACCTGAAGGAGAAACAGGCGAAGGCTTACTCGCCGCCCGAGTACCTGCCACCGGGTCCTTTAACTGCGAGGTTAGTACGTCTGGCGCGACAAACGCGGTCGGGCCCGCTTTTCGCAGAGACACAGGCGTCGTACCAACGCTCGTTGCAACGGATCCGGGATGCAATGCCCCACGGAGCCGCAATGCACAGTTTCCGAAGGGGCGCCACGCAGGAGCTGGAAAGGAGCGGTGTCGATCGCGACGGCCTTCAGCACCTTCTTCGACACGCGGACTCTCGGACGACACGGCGATACATGATGACCGTACCGCCGTCGGACGTGAGGGACAAGCCACTGACCCTCGCACCCCTTCAGTAGCGCAGAAAGACGACGCCAGCATGCGACGCGTACTATTTGGTGTAGCAGGCGCTGACTACGACCTCCCGAGGGGCGACCTGGATGAGATCCTCGAGAAGATCTACAACGGCCTCGTACCGCAGGTCGGCTCTCTGGTAACCGCAACCGTCCTGACGCCCACCCGCCGTTCTGATGGCCACCGCAACGACCCGCGTGCGCAGCTCGACGACTTTCCAACGGGCATCGTGCGTCTAAACGTGCTCCGTCTCATGATGAGAGAACTTGGTCGCGATCCCTCGATTCTGGACATGTTGTCAGGCAACGTGTCCTTTAAGGCAGCCGTATTGACGTCGCTCCCGCTGCCCGGTTCACTCACGAACCTGGCTGCCCAACACATTCGAAAATGCCTCGATTGCGGGGTCGCCGAGAAGAAGAAAAGGAAAGATCCCGTTCGGGCAGTGGTTTCGCTGTTCGATGTTCCGAAGAAGGATCCGCTGGTCCGCAGGCTGATAGTCGACGGTCGGCCCGTGAATCAGGCGATGTCGAAACCCCCACGTTTCAAGCTCCCTGATCCACTCTCGCTCAATCGCCTGATACTGTCGAAGTACACGTGGGCCGCGAAAATTGATTTTCGCGGCTACTTTCACCAGTTCCCGCTGGACGAGTACGTGAGCTCGTATTTTGTCTTCCGTGTCGGTAGCTCTTGGTATTGTTGGAAGAGGATGCCCATGGGTTGGGCTTGGGCGCCTGTCATTGCGCAGCGGTCGACGGAGGCCCTGATGGGCGCCGCATTGGCGGATGGCGCGGCGTGTTACGATGACGTCATTGTTCTTGGCACCTCGCGCGAAGAGTGTTCGGACAGGGTACGATACGTTTTGGATCGATGCAGACGCGCGGACGTTGAGATCAACGCCAGCAAGAGCGTCATCACCCCGCAACGGCGCATCGAGTATTTGGGAATAGAGTGGGATCTGGTGCACCGGCTTTTCCGTATCCCAGAGACATGGTGCAGGCTAGTGAGAGGCAAGATCCTCTCTTTGTTGGCGTTGCGGTTTGTGACTGTTCGGCAAGCATGGTTCGTCGTCGGCTGCGTCGTTTGGGTATCCTATGCTACGGGCACCTGGCTGTGCTCGTACGGCGGAATCTTGGATTGGGTCCGACTGACGGCGACCCGCGTGGCAAACTCGCGGCTCTCCTGGGATTCTGCGATGCGGCTTTCGGAAGGTTTTCGAGGTGATGTGCTGCGTTTTGTCGAAGTTCTGCAGCGGCATGATTGGTTGCCCCCGAGGCTTGCTCCTCGTGACTTGTTTGACACAGTCGTTTGGACTGATGCGAGTACCACTGGGTGGGGTGTGTGTTTTAACACCGCGTCCGGACGGCACGGGGCACATTGGGGGTCTTGGTCGTCGCACGAGGATATTTTCCACCTCGAACTGCGGACGGCCCTTAAAGGCATCTTGCGCGCACGTGCGCTTGGCACCGCGTCGCTGCTGCTTGTGACTGATAACGAAGCAGTGTATTATGTGCTCGCAAAGGGGCACTCTTCCACGCGTCTGGCCAACCAACTTGTTGCCCGTTATGAACGAACTATTTCATCCTTCGCGTCTTTTCGTGTTGCTTGGATCTCTACTGACCGCATGCCCGCAGATGAGTACTCCAGAAGAGGAGGGAGCGGCGAGGACAGTTTTCGACCCTGCCTTCAGGGGATTGTCAGGCACCAGGGACTCTTCAAGGCGGACCTCAGCGTCATCAGATTGAGAGACGTATGAGTAGTTCGCACAGAGTTTCCACCGTTTGCCCCCTTTTTGTACTCCCCCCTTCGAATCCCTTCGTTCCGTCTCTGACGGCCCTCTTTTTTACCTGTATGTTCTTCCCCGTTCATCTGTTCCCCACCTTTTCCCCATGACTTCGACGGATGCTTCTCCCTTTGCTCTGCTGCGATAAACAGCTGGGAGATAGCGGAACAGCCAGAACGGAGCCACATGCGTTCTGCCGACTCGCAAGGAAGAGCGAAGAAACGATAGGGATTCCAACACACACACACACACACACACACACACACACACACACACACACACACACACACACACACACACACACACACACACACACACACACACACACACACACACACACACACACACACACACACACACACACACACACACACACACACACACACACACACACACACACACACACACACACACACACACACACACACACACACACACACACACACACACACACACACATACTAGCAAGCTTGCTTGAGCGCCGAAGGCGCGTCTAGTGGGATCCACTACGTTCTGTGGATAGGCAATGCATCCCCCACTCGTTACGAGGTTGGACGGGAGGGATCACAATCCAACACACGTCGCAGGCTGGGTGTTGGCCCCCCTTTGGTTGGGTTCCCCTCCCTCTCTCTTCTTGTGCCATTTTCGGCCCTTTCTAGCTTGCCTGTTTCCGTTTCCTTTTGTTGCCCTGCATCCCGCAGTTGCTGCGAGGACGTGCACCCGCTGGAGAACGCCAGCGCGAAGCAACCGGCCAGTGTCGTGGCCAGTGGAGCTGAGACCTCCAGAGACGTCGACAAGTCCATAGAACGGAGTAAGGATCCCACACACACACACACACACACACACACACACACACACACACACACACACACACACACACACACACACACACACACACACACACACACACACACACACACACACACACACACACACACACACACACACACACACACACACCCACACACACACACACACACACACACACACACACACACACACACACACACACACAGGATTTTGACTCTATCATACCAAAGCTCAAAGAAAGCGCCAACTCCGGGTGATTGCAAACGACTTTCCGAGGTTTTCGCACTTCTGATCCCTCGTGATCTCGAGCTCGCAAGAGGTGCACACCCCCTCCCCCAATCAACAATGAAGTCCCCAACAAAGCAGAATTCCGTTTATTTCGTCTTCTTTTCTCTCTGTCTCTCTCCTTTTTCTTCTTTCTTTCTCTCTCTCTTCTTTCTTATTCCGAGAACTACATCCCCCCCTTGTTGTCACGCCAAAAGCTCGCCTCAAAGCAAGCTGCCATTGTGCAGGATTGCCGAAAGGGAATGCGTGAACATTCCGCAACCCGGATGCAGAGGTGTGAAGTGGTGGCACGTTGACGATCCTATTTACCGTGTCCACAGGCCCCGGATGATGCAGTCGTCTCTTTTCGAAGGAGGGGTTGATCCTTGAAACGCTTCACGCGTGGGACGGGGTTGACCATCCTGGAAATTGGGGGGAAATAATGAGGACGGCGCGACTGATCTTTGATCCTGTTGATTCGGGCAAGAGGCGGGAGTGCTACAGGATACATGCAGTCACCGAAAAACCCGGCTCCGCCTCAATTCCTACTCGAATCGCTTCGGGGGGGGGGTGCTCAGCGCTCTTGTTAAGGATCAGCCACTTTGGCCGGATGGCCGGATAAACCAGACCCCCCCCCTCTACAGTGCACACCACGTACTTGTCATACGTATGACAAGTACATATGACAAGTACATGTACTTGTCACATTATGACAAGTACTATGACAAGCATGTACTTGTCATATGACAAGTACATACTTGTCATATGACAAGTATTTACTTGTCATATGACAAGGAATTGGACACAGACAGATCAACTGCCGTGTCCGGCCAACCAAACCCTGCTTGCAGACATCACCATTGCCAAGATAAGCAACAACCACACGCCCCTCACCATAAGCGCCAACCCGCACACCTGGACAAGACAAAAACGAGAACAAGAAGTCCGCGACATGGGAAGCGATGGGCATCCCACACTTCCCGACAAACATTCGACGCGACATGCTATCCTTCGAACTCCAGACCAAACATGTTGATTTTCAACTGAAACCTCTCCGTCCGTCCGCCGCCTATTCCACCAGTTCCAGAAGTTCTGACGAACGACGCAATACACTTGTGTAAGTGTATTGCTCGTGCTAACGACCAGGCCACCCAAAAGTTGGACTCGACTTCGCAACATGGGCTTTAGTGAGCACAGCGGCAAAAAGACAGGGTGGGGCCAGAAGTATTTTGGTAGCCCGCAAGACGAGGGGGCGATCTGAAGGCGTGTGTTTGTAGGGAAACAGGGACACACCGTGGCGTGTTTGCTGAAGCAGAGGACAGTACCGAGGAAGCAGTCTTTTGTTGCATGTGCCGAAAGAATGGCTTTTCCAGCATCAGGGGTTTGTATGCACAATATGACGCCTACCATCGGCCTCCATACACGCGAGTCAAGCAGAACTGCCCGTTCTGCAAAAGCATGTCGGGACACTTGGCTTTAGGCAACACTTACTGTATGTGCATCCAAAGAAGCTGATAAGAAAACCTGTCCTCTGTGCCTCCAACCTTTTGTTCTCGAAGGGAACGGAAACACATCTTCCGTTCTTTCCTCGTTTCGTGGTGCCACTATCTTTATGGGATCCTCGGGTGAACTAGCCCTTGATAAAAGCTTGCCTGTAGACACGCAATTCCTTTCTTCCATTTGCACCGCAGATCTCGCACAAACCCCTTTGGTACCTAGGTGCAGGGACTGGGAGAGCTTTCCGTCTTTGTTTCTTCTGCCACAGAGCTTGATCGGTCAGTTGTCGCTTGAATCAATACTTTTTGCGAGTATTGGGTTATATACCATACTTTTCTCAGCCAATTGTATGCGAAACTAGAGTAATTCCTTCACAAAACTTGTCATATGACAAGTAGGTACTTGTCATATGACAAGTATGTACTTGTCATATGACAAGTACCTACTTGTCATGGATTGTACTTGTCATTGTACTTGTCATATGACAAGTACAACGTACTTGTCATACGCATGACAAGTACGTGGTGCAGTTGCCTTGGAGGCTGGGTGGTCAAATTCTCGAAGGTGAAATGGTCAAAATTCCCTGCCAAAAGTGGGCCCACAAAAATTTTCCAAAGTGTGGTATTTGGGGTATTTGGGGCAAAAATAAATTTTTTTTTCTTCTGACCGCCCACCGTGGTGACCACCTTAGAGTGTGACAGGTAGCGTCTCCCCCCTCCACAGTGAAAATAGCCTGAGGGGGGGGGGGGGGGGGGGTCAGCCGGCTGATGGATGGATGGATGGTTCTTAACAAGATGCCTGGGGGGGTGCTCCTGTAGCCTCTCGCCGACAGAACCGTGTAGGTTAGGGGGAGTCGGCAAAATGCCGTCCGTGAAGGACTTTGGCCTCTGAGGACACAAGCAAAGACCGGTTTGGAGAAGAATTGGAGCAGGCGTCTTCTGGCCTCACGCGCTGCTGGCCAGGGCTTACGCTCCACGTGTGGAACGTGTGGATTTCCACACGTTAATTTTTTTTCGGATTTTATTAGCCACAGGCAATGTGTGAGGAAACTGAACCGCCCAAGTAGGACCTTCTGATCATGATCATTTGCCAAATGTGCCACTTGAAACCACGTCCAGGATTTGGGCTCAGCGGTCAACGAAAACTCTAGTTTCCCATTCTACTTTCTCCTACTCTCGCGGTGTACGGGTTTTTCCCCACGTGAGCTTCCACGTGTGGATCCACAGGTACCACATGTGGATTTTGGTTTAATTTTCCCCCACATGTGCTTGCCTCAGGTTGGTCCACATGCAGGGGAGTCTAGGCCCACAAGTCGCCAAGGCCGCACAGCCAGTGTCGCCAAGTCCGGTAGTGAGGCTGTTTTTTTTTTTTTTTTTTGCCCGCCGCACAAGCCGTGGCATGGGGGGAAAGGTATTCTTTCCCTCGAACCTTAAGCGCCCACATGTGGACCACACGTATTTTAGAGTTAAAGATTTTCTCTGAGGCCGAAAACGGAGCGTAAGCTGCTGGCTCTGTGGGGCTTTTGGGTGTTGACCCCTTCCTCCGGTACGGCTCGTGCATCTCCATCTCAAAACAAAAGGTGAAACCAAAGCGGATACTTACAAACAAACGAAGGGGAAGAACACCGACCATGAGGCTATGACGGCCGTCCGGACTACGTCACGCGGGGGATGGAGGGTGGGAAAAATATTCGGGAAGGGTGTGACTGAGATTCTTTGATCCTGTTGGTTCGGGCTAGTTGAGGAGTGCTACCTTTTTACCGGAATATTACTAGTTGTAGAAGCCAGCTCCCACCCGAATTCTCCTGGTGTCGATTCGAGGGTGGTCGTGCTCATCTAGCCATGCGTCTTGCTCCTATTCCCTCAGTAAACTGCAAGAATTGGAGCAGGCGTCTTCTGCCTCAGAGAAACCGCCGGTGAGACTGCATCAAGCTTCTCTTCGAACACTCGGCGGACAGCCCCTCCGTGGTGTGTGCCTTCGGGTATCCAACGAGCTCGAACCGCCCGCACATTGTTTTACATCAGCGCCAGCAAGGAAATGCTCGACAAACGCTGCCAGACAAAAATCCGAAGGGATCCAAAGTGTTGTACCTACCCAACCACGCGTTGAACGGACGTGAGGTCATGCGGGTCTACCCCTACACGACACAGACACACAAACACAACAGGTCAAAGTCCTGAGTGAGAAAGCACCACCAACACCAGGTGGTGTAAGCGAAGAACAAATCAGATTGTGTTTGTATTAAAGTGTTGTATTTGCCCCTCTACCTCTATATTTCATCTCTTCCGTTCGGAGTCAAAGCAGCTCCGTCGAGTATTTTTGGCACATTTTCTACACAGTAGTCACTTCACACAATCCAACTCCTTGCATAAAAGGTGTCACGGCAGCCGCTGCTCAACGGCTGATCCATGTGGTCCATGCACTTAAAAGTTCCCAATGCTCAACGGCTTCATCACGTGGCTGGCCCTGAGATTCCCCCCCTCAGGTGACACCACTGATTTACTCTTATTCATACTTCACTTTCTTGTCTACACTTCAGTTACAACCTCCAGCACCTTCTGGATACAACCCCACCCCTCTCCACGTGCTGGAGCACACCGTGCCCCACAGTCAACAGCGGCCCTGCGTACCTTTACTTCCTTCTTCCTTCTTCACAGGTAAAAACACAGGGATTAGTTTACGTTGCAGATTTAGACCAACGGTCTAAATCTGCAAACCGGGGTCGACCGGGAAAGAGTAAAAAAAAAAAAAAAAGAAATTGTCGGAAAAACGCCAAACACAGCGTTTCCAAGAAAGATAGGTGGGGGGTGGTATTTACACGGTGCGCGCGAAGGCGCCGGGGGCGCTGGAGGGCAGACCCATGTGATACAAGCCGCGGTTACCTTTGGACAACGTTGCAGAGGTGTGTCAGCTCCGAGCCACCGAAACGAAAGCGCTGACCGAACCGCCTCAGAACCACCCCCAACAAACGGTCAATATCTGCAAACCCCTGGAACCTCTGAACTAATACCCTGGGTAAAAAAGAGCAGAAAAAAAATTATATCGAAGACGATCACACCTGCGACCTTCTTTGCGTGAAGAGCCTCGTTCAAGGTCTCTCTTCGAATCACTTGTTGGCTCCGGAGGGAGCTCCTTCTACACCAGCAGCTCGCTTTGGCGCTTCTTGCTTTCGGACTGGCCATCAGGCTTTTGTCCATCCAACACCAGCGGCGGGTGTCGTGTCGTGAAACTCGTAGTCCTCGCAGTAGTTTTGAACGTGCAGCATCGTCGGGTACTCATTTTCATGCAATGGCTCCCCACTAACATCACAAGAGCCTGCAACACTGAATGGCAGTTTTCGACCGCAGACGCACTACCCGTCGGGATGGGAGCGCAAGCAGGCTCGATGGAAGCACGAGGTCAAGCAGGAGAGACGAACTGCGCAGACTGAGCGCAGGACGTGCACCAAGGGCAGACCAGGACGTTGGGACCGTGCGAAGTCGAAGAAGGAGTCCAAAAGCGAAGCAACAACACCAACGCGGAAACGCAACCCGAAGGCAGCCAAGCGGACCTCCCAGGGCAGGGGGGAACCTGCGGCAGTGAAGTAACGAAGCTCATCCGAGTGTCCGATGAAACCCCTTGTCAATACCACCCAACGACTGCGACGCGCGTGCGAAATGTCGGACGTTAGCGTCTGTCAAGAGCATGCGCGACTCAGCCGTGTTTTAAAGGTGAGATGAGAGGCATCGGCTCACTCTGTCAAAGGACCATACCACTAACATCACAAGAGCAAGCGAGGCAACAGCACCAACACGGAAACGCAACCCGAAGGCAGCAGACCTCCCAGAAGGCAGGCGGGAACCGATGAAACCCCTTGTCAATACCACCCAACGACTGCGACGCGCGTGCGAAATGTCGGACGCTAGCGTCTGTCAAGAGCATGCGTGACTCAGCCGTGTTGTAAAGGTGAGATGAGAGGCATCGGTTCACCCTGTCAAAGGACCATACCACTACCATCACAAGAGCCATGGAGACTGCTACAGTAGTCCTGCACGAGACTTGGGCACGTGCCTCGCGTAGGGCAGATGGGCCTGTGACCCGCTTTGAGAACCCTGGAGCCCGGCATGTGTGCCGTTTACGGGATACATGTCGGCTTCCTACTCATGGGGGACCAAGGTAGGCACTCTCACACCTCAAAACCGTCAGTACCATCACAAGAGCATAGAATATGCAGCGACAATCTGTGACAACAGACTGCACAAGCCGCTGCCGACTACCTCTTTGCACGCGTCGCTTCTTGCCCCGCGTACTGTTTGCCTCCGGTGCGCGGTTCATTAAATCAGGATCGGGCTGTGCTGCGTCCTCAAGGATTGGCACATCTCCCTTTCAGTGCGGCTTGTGGGTTTGACACCCGAAGCCTCGCACACGTGTTAGACTCCTTGGTCCGTGTTTCAAGACGGGTAGTAGAAGATCGCTGTGTCTGACATGAGCCTGCGAGCGTTTAACCACGTCAGGCCAGCGGGAGCAATACGCCGACACTTACCCTTCGCTGACGATGCCGCGGGTCACCTCCTCAACTCATTCCTCTATCCTGGTCGATCCGAGCAAAACTGAGCCGTAGCAGGCAGCCGGCAAGCCGTCTCGCAACAGAAGCTTGGACAATCCGAATAGGTCCATGGCGGACAACCAGCGGTGGTTTTCGCTCTACGACAGGGGGAACCGCGCCAGCCAAAGCTGGCGCTTCAAGATGCACGAAAGAACCTAGGAAACCCCTGTGAGAGCTCTGGCCTGTATCGCCCTGGTAAGTGCCACGGACTTTGCATTTCTCCAGCTCCAGGACCTCCCAGGCTGAACCCAGGAAATTCACGCCCAGATGCCCCCAAAAAATATAAACCCAGAACACTTGGAACAATGGTCGGGAGCCGTAAGAATTACCTGGCAACGAGAGCCCGGTGTGGGTGTGTGTGTGTGTTCCTTGCCTGCTTCTCGATGTCGTTGCGAGGGCTCGTTTCAGATCCAAAAACAAAGGCTGACCCGTAAACCGATCCTCCATTCCATGGCCCGATAAATCCGATGTGCCCTGAGTAACTCACGCATTCCTCTAGACTGGGTTCTGGCTTAGAAGCGTTCAGCCTTAATCCATGTGCTACTGTCCGTTCGAACAACCGTAGATACCAGGGACTAGAAACGGGAGTTCCTCTCGTATTGCTGTCAGAATGCGCTGGCCCCATGGGCTCTCTCACCATCAGTAGGGTAAAGCCAACCTGTCTTACGACTGCCCATGGAAAAGTCATGGCTCGGGGCTGTCCTTGACACCGTGTATGGCGCTGGTGGGTCGGTCCAGGGGATTTGGTGCACTTTCTTCGTAGTAGTGTTGGGCTGCTCATTTGCCAACCATACCTCTCTTTCGCATTTTTTTTTCACATAAGCGCCAGCTTGAAAGGAAATGCTCGACGATGCTGCCCGACAAAGAACAGAAGGGATCCAAAGTGCTGTAACTACCGAACCACGTGTTGAACGGACGTGAGGTCATGCGGGTCTACCCCTACACGACAAATCACACAAACACAACAGGTCAAAAGTCCTGAGTGAGAAAACAACACACGGTGGTGTAAGCGAAGAACAAAAAGGGATGAAGTGGAGCAGGGAGGCCGCGGTGGAGTGGGTGAAGCAGGCTAGCTTGGACAATCCGAATAGGTCCATGGCGGACAACCAGCGGTGGTGTAAGCGAAGAACAAATCAGATTTTGTTTGTATTGTATTTGCCCCTTACCTCTATATTTCCCCCCTTCCATTCGGAGTCGAAGCAGCTACGTCGAGTATTTTTGTTCTTATATAATATATTCTTCCGGTCTTTAGCTCCCCACCACGCCCATACTACGCACTTCGTCTTCTTCTCCTTCTTCTTCTTCGGACTTTCTTTTCTTTTCACCCAGGAGCCCCTCAAGTGAGAAACAACATCAATAAACAATGGTAAGACTTTCAAGAGTCACCGGTAGACCTTGCACGATGAAGTCCAGCCTCAGAAGCTGGAGTGAAGCTGGAGTTAAAAAAGCGGGTGTCATACCCGCTTTTCGGGTGTGGATTTACACGCGTTTTGGTTGTGCCACACCCTCTTTAACTCCAGCCTCTGAGGCTGGAGGCTGGACCTCACCATGTAGACTTCGAGAATCTGGGTTATAAGCGAGCTTTCATTCCAATGAAAGAGAAGAAGACGGTTTGCTCCGGAGGCAAGGCGTAATGCTAGGTGCAGTGCTGTTGGCTCGTCTGGTTTATTCAGATGGCCAGCCGTAGTAGGCCAAAAAGAATGAGGAAGGTGAGACTGACATTCTTTGATCCTGCTGGGTTCGGTCTATAATTAACGCCGGAGTGACTGTCTACTTGCAACCCCGCCTCATCCCAAACTCTTCTGGGGTTGGTTCGGGTATCCTGCCACGCGCTTTGCTCCAGTTCCCACAGTAAACTAGCGCTGTCCTCTGGTGAAGCAGAAAAAGGCAGGAAACAGGCGCTTGTTTGTACGTGCCATACGCACTTGTAGATGCCTGGTATCCGCAAGAGGCGCATGTGTGCGACGAGTGCACATCCGCTTTCGGCTTTCGTCGGGGGTCCATCCCCCTTGCCCTTGGGGTGGCTTGAATCCCGAGAGATTCTTACCGCCACAAGTATCCCACCGCCCTCACGGGCGGAGGGTATTAGTGTTTGCGACTTTTTTGACAGGCGCGCGGGCTCGAACGCTCCTCTTAGCGCGCACGAATGCGGCAAACTCGTTGTCTTTTTTTGGGGGGAGCCCGTCACAGGTGCAGAAGTGTCCATGCGTACTACCACCGTACAACGTCCAAAACTGAACGCTACACAAAGTTGTCGTACCGGGCAGTGTCCAAACAACGGGCCATCACCGTGCGCCAATGCGTGGTTGATCAGAATTCCTTACCTGAATATACACAGGGTAAATACAAGTGGGAAGACGATCACCCGGCACGCATAAGCAAAACGAAGCGCCTGTCTTTTTCTCTCAAGTTTCCGCGCTGATGACGGCCTGCCCTACGTGTCCGTGACAGACAGGACCAAAGCACGGTGCAGGTACGTCCTACCAACTACGATTTCACTCCCCCCTTCGACGAAGACTTCATGCTAGCATCAAACATGCATGAGAAGCAGTGTTCTGCCTAAACATTACACTAAGATTTTCCCCCCAGAAAAGTGCCCCTTGGACACCCGACCCTTCAGTCTTTTTCGAGACTGGAGGTCCTATGAACATGCAATGTGAATAGCCTCTATTCGAGCCAGATGAAAAATACCGTAAACGCAAGAAGTGTTTTCGCAGCCATGTTGACAACAGTGTGGTATAACATGTGGTGACATGTGTAAACTTACCCTTTACGGACGGGGCAGATTTTTTTATTAATAGTACATCTGTACTGACGGGAACATTTCCGGAACAACGGTTGCACATGAAAGAGAAAACGAAGCCAACGAAAAAAGTGCTAATACAGGAAAACCCCCCCCAGAGAGGTTTATACCCTGTACACGCGAAGAACAAACTTACCCTTTACGGACGGGGCAGATTTTTTTACATGAGCGCCAGCTTGGAAGGAAATGCTCGACGTGCTGCCAGACAAAAGAACCGAAGGGATCCCAAGTGCTGTACCTACTGAACCACGTGTGGAGCGGGCGTGAGGTCAGTTGGGTCTACCCCTACACGACAAATCACACGAACAACAACAGGTCAAAGTCCTGAGTGAGAAAACAACACACGGTGGTGTAAGCGAAGAACGAAAATGCCAGGACTCGAGTTGGTTCGAACACTGATCTCCAGAGCTAAGGCATGCCGAAACGGATCAATGTTTGCTGTTGTGAAGAGATGTGTTACGAAACCTTTCCAAGGAGCACCAGGTTTCCCATTTTTGAGTCGTAACACGTTCGAGTTTTCCCCACGGATCCCCCAGAAGACTTTCTGCGCCGCAACCCCCCCCTCCCTCCGTCCGCAAGGGGTTAACACACGGGGTTTGCATTACCCGCTTCCCCTGGACCTCAGCCTTAGGCAGAAAACCGGGACCCCGACCACTTTCTTGACCTTTGCACAGGAGAAGATTTTGTACACAAAATCCCTTTGGTAACTCGCCGAGAAAAATGGGAGGTCATGTTGATGTTCGTTACGCCGGATTGGATAGGGCGGGTTGTTAGGTGTCGGCATCAGTTCTGTAGGTTCACCTTCAGCAACCTTGTTACGACTTTTGCTTCCTCTAGCTGAGAAACATTGCGTGGGTTCGGGCGCTGAACTTGTTGCCAAGAACGAGCTTCCCTCTCCCAAGCTCTATTCCACAGCCAATCG
This sequence comes from Diplonema papillatum, assembly GCA_030068145.1. NCBI lineage: Eukaryota > Euglenozoa > Diplonemea > Diplonemida > Diplonemidae > Diplonema > Diplonema papillatum. Next base: position 90,324 of record JAPJBO010000276.1, read on the forward strand.
GTAGCAACGACGGGCGGTGTGTACAAATGGCAGGGACGTACTCAGTGCATGCTGATGAATTGCGCCTACAAGGCATTCCTCATTCAAGGAGAATGATTGCAATCATCGATCCTCATCACGACGCACGTTCGAAAGATTTCCCATCCTCTTCAAGAACAAGTACGACATACGAGTACGATCAGAAATGCGGAAGTCGGAAGTGGAACAGTGGGCTAAGCGTCTGTTCCATGTGCAGCCGGCGACCATGTGATGCAGAACGGCAAACAGGAACACACCACGCAAACTCAGCGCCGGAAAACTGAAGCTTTTAAAGGACCGGGTCGAAGAATAACACCTGTGTTATTGTTCGAATCTGTCGAAATTCGGGTGCGCCATGAAGTGTCCAACAGTAGCAGGGTCGAATACTGACAGCGTTTTCTTTTTTTACGGCTGGACGTTTCAGGCAGCATACTAGCTCTGACCTCGACCCCCGAGCCCAGAACTGGTAAACTGGTCTGCATCAAAATAAGTGCGCTCGGCTAAGGCCGGCGCGTGGCGAGACTGGAGGCAGCAGTTAAAGTTCGGGGAACAGTAAAGTTCGGGCGAAGCTAAGTTCGGGCAATGCTGGTGAAGCTAAGTTCGAGTGATGCTAAGTTCGGGCGTTGCTAAGCGCTCAGGCTGCGCTGGTACTAAAAAACAGTTCGGGCACGAAGCGAAGTTCGGCCAGGGTGGTAAAGTCCGGGTGAAGCCAAGGTCGGTGCTCGTGCCCGGGGGGGGGACACCCCCCCCGGACCCCCCCCGACCCACCGAGTGCGGGAAAAGTTTGGCGCTGGTACCCGGGTGGGCGCCCCCCCCGCCGCCCCCCGGCGAAGCAAAAGTTCGGGCGCAGCTAAGTTCTGGTGAAGCTCAGTTCAGACGATAATAAGTTCGAGTGATGCTAAGTTCGGGCGGAGCTAAGTTCTGGTGAAGCAAAGTTCGGGCGCAGCTGAGTTCGGGCGAAGCAACGCTCGGGCGAAGCTAAGTTCTGGCGAAGCAAAGTTCGGGCGCTGCAAAGTTCGGGCGATGCTAAATTCTGGTACGGGGGCAGCTGAGTTCGGACGAAGCAAAAATCGCGCGAAGCTGAGTTCTGGTGAAGCAAAGTTCGGTTCTCGTAGCAAGTTTAGCCTGTGATGGCAAGCTCAAATACCGCGAGATACTGAGAAACTCCGGCAAAAACGCAATTTTCGGGCACATTTGACCCCGAAACGCAACAAACCTCGAAAACAATCTTCGACCGGAAAATGTCAAGGGCGGGATTCGAACCCAGGCCTACTGGCCTGAAGGCCGTCACCCGCTCACTCTGCCACGCCCCTGCCTACTGGCAGGCGGGAGAAAAGTTATATCCGCGATATTATCCAGTCCAAAAACAATACGGTTTCATAATTGTTGCAAGAAAAGCCGGGTTGGCTCGAATAGAGGTTATTCACATTGCATGTTCATAGGACCTCCAGTCTCGAAAAATTGTGCACAGGGGGTTGCAGGAGGGCAGGCACCCCCGTTCGGCAACGAATGCCTGCAGAGCGAAGTCGTACCGGATAGCGGTGGGATGGTGGACAAAGAACGAAGAAAGCCATACGCCTGCTACGGGAAACAAAGGGACGAGTGGGCCTACAACAGCGTCAGTGGGAAACAAAGGGACGAGTGGGCCTACAACAGCGTCAATGAAGGGCCGATTGCAGCAGCCTTGGGTTAGTCATCATATACCCTATGTTCAGTGGGAGTTGAGATTCTCTGTCAAGATGCTAGCCGCCGCCATAGGGCGGGCTATTGCCAAAAGGAGGAGAGCCCGCGAAACAACGTGTCAACACACGCCTGCCAGGCGGTCTCGTCCGCCAGTCAGAACGCCCCCGGCTGCGCCACCATCGGTGCAACAATCGTCTTTGACAGGGCCACGGCTCGCTCCGCGCCCACGGCGCAACGACTTGCGCCCGCCGTAGTAGTACGGGATAGTAGTGGGGCGACCGGATACTCCTCGGAGAGATGGTCCCTGCACTCTAACTCGTCTCTCTCTCTCTCTCTCATATTTTTGCGCATGACTCCCACTTTGTCGACGCACGCTTCATACTCCGGCCACGTGGCGAAGTTCAGCGTTCTTGGGCTCGCAATCCACGCATTGAGGTACGCCTCCATAGCGCTCCTCGGGATACCGCTGCCTGAACGGGCCATTGAGCCCGAACATTAGCACGTCGGTCAGCGTCTGCTCGTGAAGCCTCTTCCTGGCTTTTGTCAACACCCTTTTCATGTTTGAAAAGACACGCTCGACCGATGCTGTCCCCATTGGCAGGACAACAGCAAGGGCAAACAGCTTGTTTGTCTCTGGAAATGCCGTCGAAAGGTTCGATGACTTCAGCAGCCCCAGCATGACGTCTTCCAATGCACCCGGTGGTTGAACACGGTGGTAGTACACTGTGGTACCCTGTACACACTGTAGTACACAGTGTGTAGTACACTGTGGGTACCCGGTTCCTCCGGGAAAATAATAATAGCTGAGAGTTTTTTTTTGTTTTTTGACCCAGACCAGTTTCCAGACCAACTCTGGTCTGGCGACCAGCTGACCCCCCCCAAGCTAGTAGGCTGGTTTCAGGGGCAGCAGTCAGTTGTGAGACTGGCAGGTGAGCAGCGTCACCTCACCTAGCGAGCTCTCGGATCAAGCTGCGTCTGATGCAGCTGTTGTATGGATCGCCTACATACACTCAGCCGCGCGTGCCTTCATTGCGACGGTTACTGCTGCGGCCTTCTGGGTGGCAGCTGTGTCAGGTCAAGCAGCGAGATCTGAGGCCCTGTGATGGCTGAGTGCACACCTAAGCAGGGCTGCATCCTCGTGTTGTAGCCGTGTTGTGTATAAGGCTTCGTGGGGGCCTGGTCAACCACCTCATCACTATAGGGCACAAACCTTTCTCGACAGTGATTGGACAGTCGGGATTGCCGGGGGCGGGTCTCCATGAAGAAGAAAATTGTAAAGCAAGACCTGCCCCCTGCGCCTGCTGTCTCCGGCTGCTTCGGCAGACGACACATACTACTACTACAGCTGGACGTGTCAAATGACTGCTACTATTCGACCCCCCCCCCTTTACCCTGTTGCAACCATGGAGGAAGGAGAAAAAAACAAGAAAACAAGCTGCGGAACCCCGTGCGGCACTCCACGCTGGTAGACACTTACCGGCCGCTGAAAGAATGCGGCACGCAAGACCGATGCCGGGCGTGGAGGCAAAGGGGTTGCTAGCAGTGCATACTATTAACCTTTCCCGTTTTCACATTTCTTCGCCGCAACATATAAGAAAAACAAGCACGAAAGAACAACAACCGAAGTCAGTTCATGAAAAGAAAAAGGGGAAAAAAGAGGTCCCCGCGAGAGACAAGAGAAGAAGGTTGCCTTTCAAAAAAAGACCGATTCTGTTTTTTCCTCGTTTTGCCTGTGTTGGACTTTGGAAACTGGGGTGGCTTGCTGATAAGCCCCAGGAGAGTTGGTTCTGGTTGGCAAGATAGAGAAGGAAGTGAGGGCGCGCAGCAAAGTAGACGAATAGACAGCAAACAGATTACACAGTCCGGCACCTCATCATCTCTCTCTCTCAGTTTTCTCACAACACCCGGTGAACCCAGCAAGTGCCGTTCTATTCACTCAGGGGAGCAGCATGCTGCATTTCTGTCTCACGTTGGTGACTTTCAGCACCACTGAAGGCCGCATGCAGAGTAGCTCGTGAAATAGAGACACGATACATCGTTGGCGTAGGATACGAGGAGTATTGGAACCTGTTCATCTTCAGCTAGCTATCCAGTAGGTCCGCGCAGTCAAGGGTGACTGTTCTGCTGCTTATCCTATGCCCGTGACTCTGCAGTACCGCCGAACACGTGGAGCTTGGCGGCTCGTGTAGCAGGCTTTCCCTGGTGCCTTACGATCTGGCAAGGAAATAACCCCAAATCACAATCAGTCATCAACTCCCCCCATTTTTCTTTCCACCCCCCCAACCCCCCCCTCCCTTCACTCTCTTGCGCGAAACACGTTGTCCTCGCTGTAGACGCGTGCAGCCGGAGCAAACAGAACAGGGAGCGCCTGCACAGTTCCCCCCTCCCCTCCGACTCTCGATCTGCGCGCAGTAGCGATGGCTGAACAAGAGATGGCGCCGCTCACCGACGAGCAGAAGCAGATAATGCGAAAGTACGACCTGACGTCCACCCTTGCGAAGTACTTGGACAACCACATGACTCTTCATCTTGTGCACCACGTCCAGGAACTTGAGGTATGCCGCTACGCGATTCTTACCCACAACACATACTATTAGCTTTGAGTTCTTTTAAGTACATGAACCACATGGATTAGCATGCACTGTTAGCAGGATGCTATCTCCGCATCTTAATCCTTAAAATAAGCCTATGACTACTAGCAGGATGCTACCTCCGCATCTTAATCCTTGAAACAAGCATATGACTACTGGCAGGATCAACCAGGTTACTTGTCACTCAAACCAGACTGGACCGAGGAAAATCTGACGAATCAGAGATTCCCCGATACCAGAGATTGTATCGCTGTTCATTCTTCAGCTTTCAAAGGGGCAGCCCTCGATCGTATCTCTTTGCATGCCAAAGACGAGATCTTTTATCCAAACATGAAATGTTGGCGAAAATGAGAAGCTCGTCGTGGCGTTGTTTGCGTATAAAAAAAGATCCGGCACTGCGTTCAACGAAGGACAAAGTCTCTCTTCACATCATCATTATCATTCGTTTTGCGCCAGCCGCGGTTGTGCGAATCTCAGACGTTACCGATTTCAAGCCGTAAGCCCTCGCACACACGCACGCGTACACAGGGTAGCAGTCGTCAGCATGCCTGGCGACAAGTGATTCGCGCCGCTTCCGAGTCTCGGAACAGGACTCACAACTGTGCCGAAAGTGACAAGTGGGCTATACTTCGATTCAGACGTTACCCACTCAAAGCCCTGAACTTAAAGCACACGTACACACGTACTTACTGGGCTCTACTCCGCATCAGGTGTTGCCCATCATTGAATTCCACGTACACACGCATACACGCACAGATTTATCCCGAGGAGCAGATGGGAGAAGCCGAGTTGCAGGTTCTGCAGCGGACGAGCATGATGGACGAGATCGAAGCCAAGTACATGGCTTGCAAGGTGCCGTTTTCCTTCTTGAGACCGTTTTTCTTGTGGACAGTGTGCGCGCAATTCGGCTTGCCGGCTGATTATGTTCCGAGCCCTTTTTTACCGGTAGACTCGCACAAAATCAGCCGATTTTCAACAAGTGTAAGCTTTGGCTATGCCGCCCATGGAGCGGAATCAGCTTGATGCACCGGCGAGATTGTCGTAAAAACCTTCTGATCGGCAGACCTTCCAAAAAATTAGCCGGCTCACGCACTGACCGAGTTCCACAAGATATTACTTGATTAATCACGGACTGGAATAATTACGGACTGGAGTGTATGCATATATATATATGAGACGATGCCAAACCCCCCCCTTTGCACTAATAAAAAAAATTTTGATGTCACCCCATACTGGCCCCGAAACCCCACTTGTGTGGCCCAAAACGGTTCCCAAACGGTTTTTGGCGGGCTGAGTCGAGGTAAAGGGGTCTCTGAAGGCCCACGAATAGGCCCAGGTGGGCCCAGGTGGGCCCCGGAGCGGGCACTCAGCGCGAGGGGGAGAGCCCCCCAAAATGGGGTCATTTTCGGGCCTCGCCACTACTCAAGCTAGTCAAACACTTTCTGGCCTCCAGCGGGAAACCCAGACTTCAAAACGACAAGATCGGCTGTGTTCAGCCGTAGATAGCCACCAGCGGGTCCTCTTGAAGCCGAAGAGTGCTCTCGGGGGTCACAGTTAGCCCCATGTGTGCAGCGCCAGCAGTGGGCAGGCACACGCTCAGAATGTGTGGTATGCAAGTGCACCCTGCCTAGAATCCGGCTTCACCCGCTTTTGAGAACACAGTGCTTACAAGGAAAACGCAGAATATAAGGTGGAAAAATGCAAAAGAACCAAGATGAGGACTCCCCCGCCAACGCCAATCTCGGCAGCCTTTCCCCGGTTCTTTCAGAGATTGTCACCCACGACCATTCCAACAGCCCTGTACCGGGCACGTGCCCAGTCCAAACCGCTCACGATGCGTCGCCGGCTCGCCTCGTCGTCAAGGCTGTTGAAGGCTTCTGAAAGCCTACCAGAAAGGCGCTTCCAGATGTCAACGTTCTCCTCCTCTGTCATTAGGGCGAGAAAGAAACCGATCAGGTCCTCACCAGAGACCTTTTCGCAAAAGGTCCTGCTGGCTACGAGTCGTCTCTGCATGGACTGACCACGTCTCGTTTCCTCATGAAACGGCGACAACTTCTGCATTGCTCTCACCGATGACTCCACGAACTCCAGACCCGTGATCTTTGGCATTTTCCCTCTCTTAGTTTCCGTTTTCCTGGGTCAACCTGTATTCTTAATTCGTATTGCTGGTAAAGCCGGATTCTAGGCAGGGTGCACCTGCTGCACCCACTCTATTTACAAGGTGTGCCTGCCCACCGCAGGCGCTGCAGGCGGGGTGGCCAAGTAGGGCTATCTGAGACCCCTGAGAACATTCTTCGGCTTCAAGAGGACCCGCTGGTGGCTATCTACAGCGGAACACAGCCGATCTTGTCGTTGTGTAGTCTGGGTTTCCCGCTGGAGGCCAGAAGGTGTTTGACTAGCTTGAGAAGTGGCGAGGCTTTGAAAATGACCCCATTTTGGGGGCACCCCCCCTCGCACTGAGTGCCCGCTCCGGGGCCCACCTGGGCCCACCTGGGCCTATTCGTGGGCCTTCAGAGACCCCTTTACCTCGACTCAGCCCGCCAAAAACCGTTTGGGAACCGTTTTGGGCCACACAAGTGGGGTTTCGGGGCCAGTATGGGGTGACATCAAATTTTTTTATTAGTGCAAAGGGGGGGGGGGGGGGTTGGCATCGTACCATATATATATGTATGTATGGGCGAAAGACACCAATCTGACCAATCTATATACGGGTTTGCGGGATCGTCGCACAAAACGGTCATTTGTCAAATGCGGTGGTCGTGCACTTTCGACGTGTAAGGACTGGAATCAATCGCACGTTTACTCTTCGTTCAAACTTTCTAAAGATTCACAAACCACAGGCGAATTGTATCCAACTTTTATCTCCATTCAAACTTCTAAAGATTCGCGAAACCCAGGCGAATCGTTCCACGTTTAACCCTCCGGTCAAGCTTCTGAAGATTCACAAGTCACAGGGGAATTGTATACCACTTTTACCCTCCGGTCAAGCTTCTGAAGATTCACAAGTCACAGGGGAATTGTATACCACTTTTACCCTCCGGTCAAGCTTCTGATGGTACACAACTCACAGGGAATTACCGAGAAGGACATCCCCAAGTCGCTGAACGATCAGCGAGACAAGTGCGTCAGCAGGATGAACGAGCTTTCCCTCGAATGCGGGGTCATCCTCGCCAACTTCTCGGCGGACACCGACGAGGGCTGGCAGGCCTTCCTCGACCTCTCGCAGCAGCAGGAGGACAATAGCAAGCGGACGCTTTTCAACCTCGACTACCTCAACACCGAGATGGGCATCACTAAGGACCAGTTCGGTATGGCTTCCCCCTGCTGTATTTTCGCCTGTTTTCTACAGTCCGTCAAAATGATCAGAGCGCCCCGGTCAATTTTAAACCACCGGAACGGTCGTCCCCTACACTACCGTCAAAAGCTGATGGGGCAGAAGCTCTTGCGGGCTTGCACCGACTTGAAGTCGTGGGCTACCAATCGGTCGACCTGTTTCATCCACAAACCGCTGCTATTGCCAGCGTTGGTTCCCCGTTTTCACAGTTCTTCTCTCGCAATCGTGAAAATCGCAAAGCTGAAGTATGAGACGTTGACCGGGGCTTACCTCGCACTACAGGAAGATCGGAGACCTTGGCCACGATGCGGACGCGAAGTGGGGCAAATTCCCTTTCCAGTGTTACAATGAGGTTGGAATACAATACAGCTTGACACTTTTAAACCTCGAAAAAAATGCCAAGGTCGAATCGTTGTACCAAGACAACCAGCACTTTTAAACCTCAAAAAAATTCAGTCGAATAGTCGGCAATAGGCAACAAAAATGCACAAGTACGCGTACTGCCACTGCAGATACGATACGCACACTAGCATACTATACCGTAAAGGAACCTTTCCGACAATGGTCACCCGGAGACTATAAAAACCCCGGATCCCTAAGCAAACTTGCACTCTAAAAATGCCAAAGTCGAATCGTTGTACCAAGACAATCATTTTAAACCTCAAAAAAAAAAAACATTTCTTTTGGGAACCCCACTGATCACCACGCATGGGGCAGCAGTCAGTTGTGAGACTGGCAGGTGAGCAGCGTCACCTCCCCTAGCGAGCTCTCGGATCAAGTTGCGTCTGATGCAGCTGTTGTATGGATCGCCTCCATACACTCAGCCGCGCGTGCCTTCATTGCGAAGGTTACTGCTGCGGCCTTCTGGGTGGCAGCTGTGTCAGGTCAAGTAGCGAGATCTGAGGCCCTGTGATGGCTGAGTGCACACCTAAGCAGGGCTGCATCCTCGTGTTGTAGCCGTGTTGTGTATAAGGCTTCGTGGGGGCCTGGTCAACCACCTCATCACTATAGGGCACAAACCTTTCTCGACAGTGATTGGACAGTCGGGATTGCCGGGGGCGGGTCTCCATGAAGAAGAAAATTGTAAAGCAAGACCTGCCCCCTGCGCCTGCTGTCTCCGGCTGCTTCGGCAGACGACACATACTACTACTACTACTACTTGGGAACCCCACTGATCACCACACACAAGCACGCACTGAGCTGAACTTCACAAATGCACATATGGTGCCCATTTGGGATCGTCGGAAACACAAAATTAGTATAGCGCTTTCTTTTGTTTGTGCGCACTAGCGGAACTCACCTGCTTTGGTAAGTTTCATGTAGTACGCTGCCAACTACTAATTTCTAGTGCCAACAATGCATTGTTAACAGGGATTTTCCCCTTTAGTGAAAAAAAAAAGATTCCCAAAATGGGCTTGGTGAAAAAACTTTTTTCACTAAAGGGATTTTGCGTTGCTGGGTGTAGGTGGTCAGGGCGCGGGTTGTGGTGGACAGTGTGGGTGGGCGTGGGTGGTGGGCGCTGGTGGTGGAGTGGGTGCGTGTTGTGTGTGGTCGGGGCGAAGGAGCTAAGCGCAAGAGGCGCAAAATTGGCCTTTCAGCATGAACCCTTTGTGATTTCTACTTACATCTTCTACTTATATCGTTCACGGCATCATGTGTAGCTGTTCTGCATGTTCTCTGAATCCGTTTCCTGCTTGATCTGAAGAGGAGCAAGAGGGTAGGGAGTGAGCTAGCACCCCAAACTTGAGTGGGGTGAAGGGCCAGAGGGACCCCCGCTTATGGGGCTACGAGTTCAACGACGCGTACCACACAGACAGACACAGGCACGTGTCGACTGGCACCCACACCACACCACACCGGCAGAAAAACTTTTCTGCCGGAGTGAAATCTTTTTTCACCACGGGTTTGGCCCGAAACTGGTGAGTGGAAAAACCCCTGATTGTTAACACAAAAAAAAAAAAAAAAACGAAAACAGAGTCGTTGTACAACCTCGCGAAGTTGAAGTACGAGACCGGTGATCACGTGTCGGCAGCGGCGTACCTCTCGTACTACAGGAAGATCGGAGACCTGGACCACGATGCGGACGCGAAGTGGGGCAAGTACGCAGCCGAGCTCCTGGCGCACGACTGGCCGCAGGCGATGGAGTCGCTGAAGGCGCTGCAGGACAGCATCGAAAGCACTGCGATGACGCCGTCCATCTACGCAACGGAAGGTGCGCAGCTTCAAGCGAGGGCCTGGCTCATGCACTGGTCTCTGTTCCTCTTCTTCTTCCAAGCTGCTGAGGTCGACGACGAGGCGCGCTTCATCGACGATGGGCTCGACAAGCTCGTGGAGCTTTGGCTGCCGGACCTCTACAAGGCGCCGCAGTCCGTCGACAAGGACAACAAGCAGCACTGGAAGTACGTGCGTGTCATCCAGACCATCTGCCCGCATCTCCTCCGCTACATCACCGCCGCCGTCATCATCGGGTGCGAGGAAACCGGCAAACGCGCTAACGGCGCCGAGTCCGGCCACATCCGCATGAAGCAGAAGCTGCGAGAGCTCACGAAGGTGTGTGAGCGTTCTGCGTGGACTGTTTCTCGCTCTTTCTAGCAAACACTTGTTTGAGCACCCCTCGGTGCGTCCAGGGAGGTCGAGTGAGGGACCTACAGAGAGTATTGTTCGACCCCCAAGGATTTGGAACTGGACAATAGCACACACAGACAATTCCTCCCTCTCTTCCTTGTTCTCGACCTCGCTCCCCTCTCATCGATCGGGTTTGCGGTAATCTATTAGTCGTATAAGACGCTAGTCTTAGAAGATTAATATTAACAGACTAATGATATATACTGTGAAACAGGGCCTCTCGCTCAAACACACGAAGATCATTAACAGTTGGTTCGTTTTCTACTTACCCTTTTCCGCAGCGGCACTGAGACTGGAGCTAATTGCAGCACGAGGCGCACGCCAAGGAGGAGAATATTAATAATGTGCGTTTTGCCGGACCGTTTGGTCTCGTTCCTACCCTTTTCGAGAGTTTTCCACGCACCGGGGATTAGACCCTTACGGACGGGGGTCTAAATCGGAGTTGCCAACCTCCTCGTGGTGGTCCCCGTCCACGTGCGCAAAGGGGCGCTGCTCAGGGTAGTTGAAGCCTGTCAGTAGTCCCGAGGGGTATACGTTGCGGGCTGCGACTTTGTTCATTTTAAGATGCGACCGAAGCATGACACACGACGCGTGCAAAGAGGTGGTCGGTAGCAACTTGTGCAGTCTATCGTCACCGATTGTTGCTGCATATCAGTCAGACTGTGCGCACTATTGCACTTCCCGTTCTCTTTCTGCAATCAAACTCTGCGCACTACTGCACTCCCTTTCCTCCTTCTTGAAGTCAAACTGTGAGCTGGAGTTCGGGCACTGGGCCTTCAAAGTAAAGTCACGTCAAAAAGGATCAACGTTTGCTGCTGTGAAGAGATATGTGTACATAGCCTTTCCAAAGAGCTCCAGGTTTCCCATTTGGAGCATCGTAACACTCTCGAGTTTGACCCATAGACAACCTACCCCCTTCCGTAAGGGGTTTTAGAGATAACATTAGTACTATCGTCTCCCATCTTACACTTTCCATCCCCTCTTGATAGACCGTGATAGACCGAAGAATACAGTACCGGGCAATTCGATGCAGGGACTAGGGATGGGCATGATCGGCCGTGGTGGGCCGTGATTCACTGTGATAAACAGCGCCAGGCACTTCGATGCAGTTTCAAGTGATGTGCGGCTTTCGGAAGAGCGAGCTTCGCCGCGCAGCGACGACTATATATTTATGGTGAAAATATATTATTCCCTTATATCCCAACACTTGAAATTTTGTTCCCTTATATCCCAATGGGATTGCCTTGGGCAAGGCAATCCCATTGGGATATAAGGGAACAAAATTTGTTGGTTGGGATATAAGGGAACAAAATTTGTTGTCCCATTGGGATATAAGGGAACAAAATTTGTTGACCACAGAACCTGGTCACCAGTCAGTCCGACCAGCCTGGACAGACCAGACAGCCTGGACATCCTGGACAGCCTGGACAGCCTGGACAGCCTGGACAGCCTGGACAGCCTGACCAGACCGGTCAGTCCAACCAGCCCGGACTGACCAGACAGCCTGGACTGACCAGACAGTCCGACCAGCCTGGACAAACCAGACAGCCTGGACAGCCTGACCAGACCAGTCAGTCCGCCCGGACTGACCAGACAGCCCGGACAGCCTGGACAGACCAGAGAGTCCGACAAGCTTGGCAGGCTGGAGGCTGGAGCCTGACCAGTCTAGTCCGGCTGACCCAGAGTCCGACCAGCCTGGACTGCCTGACCAGACCAAGCCCTGGCGGTTGGTGCTGCAAGATCAACAGGAAGGGTGGGTCTTCTAGGTCCTTGGTTTCTTTCAATGGGAAGAACGGGAACAAAATTAGTTACCCAATGAACAGATGCAGAACCTGTCCTGCTGTAGGAAGGTACAAGGTTGTTAAAAGTCCACACGAATCACAGGAGGTAGAACATGATTCATGGATTAAGTTTGAAAGTACGAATCACAGGACGTGGAACATGATTCGTAGGACCGCTGAGCACAAAGTTACCAAGTTTTCAAAACACCGCAACGGAGCAGGCGCCCGGCAGGCAATAGGCTCGGTCAGGACTGATCCCTCACACCGAAGTGATCACGGGTTGCCTTGTGAGCGTAGATGCGCGGGGCTGAACTCAGGCTGCATGAGTGGGTTTTGTCAGGTAACAATGGCCCTCCACACCGGATCTCAAGAGGAAGCTTCGTTTCCAAAAGTCGTGATCAAGTCTGTATACCCACAGAAGGCGCGAACTTAACGCAAGGACCCTTCAGACGTGGAACGCATTGGTCAGAAAAGCAAACACCGCAACGGAGCAGGCGCTCGGCAGGCATTAGGCTCGGTCAGGACTGATCCCTCACACGGAAGTGATCATGGGTTGCCTTGTGAGCGTAGATGCGCGGGGCTGAACTCAGGCTGCATAGTGGGTTTGCGGAACTGCCGTAGCATCGATCAGCGAGTAAACGTATCCATCCCTGGCCGTGGCGCTCGATGGCTTCGGTAAACCGCATCGCTTAGAGAGCATGGTGCAGATGACTTTACGCAGGACGATGCAATATTACCCCTCCCTTCCCTCTTTGCCCTCCCGAAAAGAAAAGGCGTCGTTGAGCAGAGTAAAAAGCAGAGTAAAAAAGGATACGGGTGCACGAGCACGCGGGGCTCATGCAGATGGAAAAAATCGGCCAATTTATCCGTAACGTAAAACACGCAACATGCAAGAAGCTGCAGCGCAACCGGATGCGAAGTAGGGCTGTGCTAAACATGTGCTGACTGCTTCCAGGATTGAAATTGCTGGTGCTGGTCCTGCTGCCAATCTTGTTACGACGGTTGCTTCCTCTTCCTCTGGCCGCATGACCACAAGGGCCGAAGTGGCAGTAAATTTGAGAAATTGAAACCTCATTTTGGAGGTAAACGCAGCCTCAGAATTGGAATTTTTTTGTTTCAACGGCACCAAACGTCCCCGAATAGTCACTTTGACCCCCGGGAATCTTTTTTAAAGGGGTCCCCCAAAAATCGTCATGACCACAAATTTTGTTCCCTTATATCCCAATGGGACAACAAATTTTGTTCCCTTATATCCGAATGGGATTGCCTTGCCCAAGGTAATCCCATTGGGATATAAGGGAACAAAATTTGTTGTCCCATTGGGATATAAGGGAACAAAATTTGAAGTGGTGGGATATAAGGGAAATTCACCTATATTTATATATATATGGTACGATGCCAAACCCCCCCCCCCTTACCCCCAAAAAAAAAAAAAAAAAAAAAAGAAAAAAAATAGAAACACAAACCGACGGTGACCCCCAAAACCTTTTTCAACCTTTCCAATACCCTTCAAGCTAAAACCATTCTACAACGACCCCCCCCCCTTTGCACTAATAAAAATCTTTTGATGTCACCCCATACTGGCCCCGAAACTCCACCTGTGTGGCCCAAAACGGTTCCCAAACGGTTTTTGACGGGCTGAGTCGAGGTAAAGGGGTCTCCGAAGGCCCACGAATGGGCCCAGGTGGGCCCCGGAGCGGGCACTCAGTGCGAGGGGGGGTGCCCCCAAAATGGGGTCATTTTCAAAGCCTCGCCACTACTCAAGCTAGTCAAACACTTTCTGGCCTCCAGCGGGAAACCCAGACTTCAAAACGACAAGATCGGCTGTGTTCCGCCGTAGATAGCCACCAGCGGGTCCTCTTGAAGCCGAAGAATGCTCTCGGGGGTGAGATACGGACGGACCGGCTCACTATAAACACACAAGAGCCATGGATTTGGCAAAGCACATAGGAAAAAAGAGCGCGCGCTAAAGTAAGTCGAATAGTCGGCAATAGGAAGCAAAGATATACACACAAACATACAATACCTTAAAGGAACCGTTATGACTACGGTCACCCGGAGACTATAAAACCCCGGATCCCTAAGCGAACTTGCACTCTATAAACGAAACCATGTAGCCCTTTCTTGCTCTAAGAGAACCCATTAACAACGGTCACGACGAAGACCTAACCCCCCAGAATTTCAAGCGAGCAAGAACCTTAACTCTACAACCACAGCTCGTCGACTCTGAGAAGCGATACTACAAAGACCCGATCACGGAGTTTCAGTACAAGCTGTTCACCGACTGCGACCTTGAGGGCGCGCAGAAGAAGCTCGAAGAGTGTGAGCTCGTGCTCGACTCTGACTTCTTCCTGAAGTACAACAAGGGCCGATTCATGAAGCAGGCGCGGAAGATGATCTTCGAGAACCACTGCCGCATCCACAGCGTCATGGACATCTGCATGGTCGCGAAAAGGCTCAACTACGACAACGTCGAAGCAGAGCGGTACATCGTGAAGATGATCCGTGGCGCGCAACTCGACGCCAAAATCGACAGCGAAGCCAACCAGGTGCTTCTCGCATCCCAAGGAAACAGCGTGTATGCATTTTTTTTTTTTGGTAGGAAAAGATGCTTGTTTCTTTGAGGACTAATAATGATCCGAACGACAGGTTTGCCGCTCCAATCCGTCCAGAGAAACAAAGTAGCTTGCTTGTGGTGCTATGCACATAAGAATCTTACCTAGCATCGTGAATGTCGCCGGAACCTACGTCCGCCGCAACCCTGGGTACACGAGCAAGCGCTTTCACTCCCGTAAGCCGACCAGCCGCGCTCCGATTAGGCAATCGAAGCTGATTGCAAGCGGCAGCGCCGACAAGACTGTAAGGCTGTGGGACGCAGCTGACAAGGTGTGGTGTGTCGCGCTCTCACGGGAAGGGAATGTTGAGTGACTGCCTTTACCCGGGGAAACGAGCGTGGGCGAGGTCACCGGGGGGTTAGGGAGGGTGGGAAAACTTGAATCTTTCAAGTTACTACGCATTTCTTTGAACCACTCTGAAGGCTGTGTGAAGTTCTCTAATCGACTTTTCGTGGTGCATCAACTCCCTCAGTGACACTGTGAGAGCGCATGTGCTGAGTAGCGGCAACACCACCATCCGGATGTGGGATGCTGCAAGTGGGAGCGAAACGCATACCGTCTGGCTCCTAATTTATGTAGTTTTTAAATTTATAAATATTCAATTCAAACAATCATTATATTGGGAACTTTGAAAGGAAATAATTAACGATTTATTATTTTATAAATTAAAACTTACACAAAACAAAGGCCTGTAAAACAGAGGCGCCCTGCTTTGGGCGGTTTCACACCAAGCAGGACCACAAATTCGACGACCCGAACTTGAAGGACGCGCAGCGCCGACTCAAGGATCCCAACGGGCGCCCATTCAAGCGCGGGAGGAAGCGCAGTCTCCAGTCAAACAACAGCCCTGCGCACAACAAGCGCAATACCTGAGGCTGTGCTTGGATCGCCTTCTACTTTTTCGACGCGTAGGAGTGCGCGCCACACACTGCACGTACCGTGGGCCTGCGGCGCCGCAGGCCCACGGAAGAAATTAATGCATTGGTCCACAAAGAGTGGTGCCGAGGATAATTGTTAAGGATTTATAAATTAGCGGCCGATAAATTGTAAACCACGCATATTATTGGCCTGTAAATTAGAGGCTGGACGGTAATTCGAGGGGCACAGCCTCGCTGTCCTCGGCGCGTAGCTCCGTGCCCTCGAGAGGTGGGGTTTCCGTCATGCGCGTCCCCAAGGGCGACCACTGTAAAACGAGCGGTCGACGTCAGACTCTACCACACCTGGTAGCGACACTACGGGGAGTTTTTTAGGTGCTCACGCACCACTGAACCCATTACACACCATTGCCACCATTGGAAGCCGTCTTCCCCCACCTGCGCTGCATGTGGGGTGGAATCTTGTGCTCCACCATTTTCGACAAACTCTTCGGATTAGTTCGCCAGAGTTCGCCCAATTTCTCCAACGTTGCCATGTATCTCGTCCGCCAGTCAGAACGCCCCCGGCTGCGCCACCATCGGTGCAACAGTCATCTTTGACTGGGCCACGGCTCGCTCCGCGCCCACGGCGCAACGACTTACGCCCGCCGTAGTAGTACGGGATAGTAGTGGGGCGACCGGATACTCCTCGGAGAGATGGTCCTTGCACTCTAACTCGTCTCTCTCTCTCTCTCTCTCTCTCTCTCTCTCCTCTTCTCTCTCTCTCTCTCTCTCCTCTCTCTCTCTCTCCTCTCTCTCTCTCTCTCTCTCTCTCTCCTTCTCTCTCTCTCTCTCTCTCGTCTCTCTCTCTCATCTCTCTCTCTCGTCTCTCTCGTCTTTCTCTCTCTCTCTCTCTCTCTCTCTCCTCTCTCTCTCTCTCTCTCTCTCTCTCTCTCTCTCTCTCTCCTCTTCTCTCTCTCTCTCTCTCTCTCGGGAAAGGTCAACGCGGTAGCGGTGACCACGAGAACACATACAGGTGGGTGGGGAGAGGGCCCTGGGACTGCTAGGCGTGACTAACAAAACCAACGATTTAAAAGCTACAGTTTCTGTACTTTATTGGTGGGTGGGGAGAGGCCCTGGGACTGCTAAGGCGTGTGACAACCGCCTTAGCTGCTCTCGGGACTCCGAATGGTAGGGTTGGAATGGCGGTGACATGGACGCGCGCGTGGTGGAGATGGACGGGAGGGCCCACAACCCGTCCGGTGGAGCGCGTGGTGCGGGTGGACGGCCGCAGTTCGGGCGGACGAGCCGGACGACGAGCGGCAGGCCTTTGGTCGCTGGGTGAGGAAGCGGACCGAGGGTGGACGGGGGAAAGCGCCGCGGGGACGGGTGCGGCCGCCGTTCGCTCTCGCCGACGTGGGTGCTTGCCGTTGGGGGGGGCCCGCAGTCGGCCGGTCGCGGTGGCCGTGTAGGCGGAGTGGGTCGGGATGCGTCGCGTCTTGCAGGGCTGCAGAGGCGGCTGCAGGGCATCGCGGGCGGGCTGGCGGTGTACGACGAAGCCCCGGACAACGTGTCCAGCTCGACCTACTCGTCGACGCCCTCACTTCCAGGGTGTCGAGTGGCTCCGGGTAGGCGGGCGGACGCGGGGCTCCCTCTGGCGAGGGTAACGTCGAACCGCATCGACGTGGAGGCGTTGGCGGCGATGGACGGTGTCGGTCGATTCCGCGAGGTGCTGCCGATGTTGATGGATCCGGTAGCGTTTGCGGAGGCTTTCGTGTCTGGGGACGCCGCAGGCGGGTGCCGGGTGCCGTCGCGCGGGATGGAGCGACACCGGGCGACTCTGCGGTCGTGCGGGGTGGCGAGCGACGCACGTTCGCGGCCGGCATTCGCCATGAAGGCCTTCACGACGCCGAAGAAGGACGGACGAACGGCACGTCTCGTTCTGGATGCCCGGCCGCTGAACGACGCGATGCGCCGGCCGCCCAGCATGGACCTGCCCCGGCTGCGCGACTTCATCGCCGAGGTCGAGAGGCACCGGTTCGCCATGCAGTGCGACGGCGTGTCGTACTTCTACCAGTTCCCAGTAGACGCGAGCATTTCGCGATATTTCGGGATTGGTATGAAGGGGTGCGACATGCTGTTGAACGTGCTGTGCATGGGGTGGTCTTGGGCGCCGTGCATTGCGCAGCGCGCGTCGAACGTGCTGGTCCGGGACCTGGGCCTCGCCTGGGTGGACAACTTCCTTGTCTTGGGTGGGACGCTGGACGAGGCAGAGCGGAACGTGGCCGTTTTTCGGAAGCGGGCGCAGGCGGCGCGGGTCGAAGTGCGGGCGGAAGGCGACGACGCGTTGTGGCAGGTTCGCTCGCGGTTCGTGTGTGTGGGTGTGGAGTTCGACCTGGCTGCCGAGACGCAGCGGCACAGGCTCGACCCGGCGTGGGCGGAGCGGTGGGTCGACGGCAGCGGGATGACGGCGGTGCTTTCCGGCAGAGCGACGGCCCGTCAGTTCGCCGAAGTCTTCGGGGGCGCCGTCTGGGCGACGGACATCCTGGCGGTGCCCCGCTGCCATTTCGCGGCGTTGCTGTCGTTCGCGGGGAGGCTCGGCGGTCGCATGGTGGGTGCCGCAGCGCCGGTGTGGGACGAGGTCGTCGACGTTCCTCCGTCGGCGAGACGGGAGCTGGGCGCGCTCCGGAAGATCGTCCGGGAGAACCCGTGGGTCGTGGGCGGCGTCCCTGAGGACACAGGGAGCGTCCTGTGGACGGACGCCAGCTCGCGGGCGTGGGCGGCGCTGCTGGAGGCGGAAGGCCGGTTCGTGGACGGGCGGCAGGGCGTGTTCGCGGGACCGGACGCGGACGCCCACATCAACTTGAAGGAGATGTTGGCGTTCGCGGAAGGTGTGGTTCGGCTGTGCTGGGCGCCGGGGGCGCAGCGGTGCCGCATCGACAACGCGGCGGTTGTGGGCGCCGTGGCGAAGGGGAGTTCTTCCTCGTACGCCGCGAATCGCGTTTTGTCCCGGTCTCTTCGTGTTGCCGGGCGCAGAGGGATTGTCCTGCGCCCTGACTGGGTGCCGTCCGGCGGACAGCTGGCGGACCCGTACACGCGGGGGACCTCGTTGCCTCGGTTCCCGGCGCAACTTCCGCTCCCGCGGTCACGTGCCACACCCTTTGACTTGTTTTGATGTGTTCTCGGGAAAGGTCAACGCGGTAGCGGTGACCACGAGAACACATACAGGTGGGTGGGGAGAGGCCCTGGGACTGCTAAGGCGTGACTAACCCCGTCCCTGTCCCTCCCAGGGAGCCACCCCGGAACTAGCCTAGCCCACCTGACGGTGGGGGCCCACCTGACGGTGGAGGCCCACACCCTTTGACTTGTTTTGATGTGTTCTCTCTCTCTCTCTCTCTCGAGGGGAGTTGCTGTGTGCTCCTGCGGTCTTTGTGTTTTTCGTACTTGACCAACAGGTTCACCCCCCCGCACGCCAAGTCCGCCCTTCGGTATAAGTTCGTCCAGAACTTCACTCACTTCGTTCACGAAGTTCTTGATCCCTCTCTCTCTCTCTCTGAACTTCTTACCTCGGGCTTGTTTCGGACCGGCCGCGTTGCTGCCCTCAAACCTCGCACTCGTGTGCTTGCTAACAAGAAAGATAAACGGCAAACCAAGCTAGACAACTAAACTGCACTACTTGTGCCACGAAATATACAAATCCCGATACCATGCCGCACAAAGGACATGAGTCTGCAAAATAAAACCGCCCGAACAGTACAGTTTTTCGGGAGGGGAGTTGCTGTGGGCTCCTGCGGTCTTTGTGTTTTTTCGTACTTGGACCAACAGGTTCACCCCCCCGCCAAGTCCGCCCTTCGGTATAAGTTCGTCCAGAACTTCACTCACTTCGTTCACGAAGTTCTTGATCCCTCTGTATCTTTGGCTTACCCTGACAAACCTTCACACTGCCCACGACCACGAAAACCCAACGGTAATCCCGTCTAACTTTTTTGATGCTTTTTCAAAAAGTACGAAACAAGTCAGACAGGCGCGGCGGACCCGGAAATCTCGCCCGAGTCAGACCGACTGCGAAGTATGGTACACCAAAGAAACAACCCCACCAAGCCCGTATTTGCTCTAAGAGAGCCCATTTAACAAAGGTCACCCAAATCCCGGAATCTCGAACGAACTTTAGCTCTAAAACCCCATGGCAGGTACCGTACCGTCCGCGAAAGAACGAAGCTCATCCGCGACAAAACTGACCAGCTGATCGAGCGTCTCCAGGACAGAAGGGTGTGTCTCCGCTCTTTTTTTTGTGTGAAGAGTTGCGACTCAACTACTCTTCTGTTTCGGCACGAGCTTGTGACACAGCTTCTCCGCTAGTCTGTTCTGTCAAGAGCTGCGGCTCTCAGCATCTCTAGCTGTAGTGCCAAGAGTTGCAACTCAGCTTCTCTGTTTCGTCAAGAGCTGCGACTCAGCTTCTCTACTATTCTGTTTTGTCAAGAATTGCGGCTTAGTTTCTGTTTTTGTCAAGAGTTGCGACTCAGCTTCTCTGTTTCGTCAAGAGCTGCGACTCAGCTTCTCTACTATTCTGTTTTGTCAAGAATTGCGGCTTAGCTTCTGTTTTTGTCAAGAGTTGCGACTCAGCTTCTCTGTTTCGTCAAGGGCCGACTCAGCTTCCCTACTAATCTGTTTTGTCAAGAGTTGCGACTCAGCTTCTCTACTGAAGCGATAGCGGCGACCCCACCTACCAAACCCCCGTGCAGCCGCAACGCGAGAACGAAGAGGAGACGGCCGAAGGAGCCGAGCAGCCGGCGCAGCAGCAGCAGCCGCCGGCGCAGCAGCGCGAGCAGCAGCAGCAGCAGCAGCAGCGCCCGCCCATGCAGAGGCACCAGCGAGAGGAGCGCACCAAGCAGGAAGGCCCCCGCGGCAGCATGCGGGACTTCGTCCGGGCGTAGGCCCGAGCTCGGTGCAGGGTTTATTCTAGGAGGGGGGTCCGAGGGGTCCAAGGAGGTCCGGCGACAATTGTCTCCAGTTGTTTGCCTCCCTGTCATGTGACGAGTATTTTATAGGTTTTGCCACGTGTCCCTTTGCAAGGGGGCATCATAGTGGAAGGTATTTTGTTGTTGCTTGTCATTTCGCATGACCCTGTAGCTCAGCCTTTTCGTTTTTTTTTGTTGTTGAGTTTTTGAAGTATGCGAATGCTGCAGCGAATGATTGATCAACCCTCTTTGCCCTCAGAAAACCTGTGGCCCACTGCGGAACGCGCCGTATGACCAAAGAACATACGCAAAACCCGTACACCGCGAAAGCAGGAGAAAGTAGAAACGGAAACTAGAGGTTTCACGGCAAATGATCAGTGACCAGAAGGTCCTACTTGGGCGGCTCAGTTTCCTCACGCATAGCGTATGGTTAAAAAACCAGGCAAGGGAGATCCTTCGGGTACTCATGAAACTCCAGTGTCTGCGGCGACCAGGGGAAAAAACATATCTTTGGCCAGAGCCAGACCCCTCGAAGCCTGAAAATCCGGAACCCCTGAATAAACCCTGAGCTCGGTTAAAAGGAAAAGAAACGAGGACAGAAAAACAGAAGAAGAAGAAGAAGAAGAAGAAGAAGAAGAAGAAGAAGAAGAAGAAGAAGAAGAAGAAGAAGAAGAAGAAGAAGAAGAAGAAGAAGAAGAAGAAGAAGAAGAAGAAGAAGAAGAAGAAGAAGAAGAAGAAGAAGAAGAAGAAGAAGAAGAAGAAGAAGAAGAAGAAGAAGAAGCCAACCCCCTCACCCCCACCGTCGACGGGGCTTCCGACCACGCGTCTTCTGCGCGCTTGCTTCCCAAGCAGCCAAAAAATCGGAATTGCAGAGGCGCGGAGTCGTCTGCGCGCTGCGCTGTGATGAACGCAAGTCGCACCCTTCCGGCTGACTGCCTCCGAAAAGAAGGGTGGAGAAAGTTGTTTGCGTGTTGTGTGCTGGGGACGAAGCGTTCGTTTTGAACCAGCGCAGGCTGGCAGCCATTTTCGGGGGTCAGTTCGCTCCTCCTCTTTGGTAGGACGGTGCGACCGGGGTTGGTCGCAATGCGCATGCACCACTTGCAGCGACCCAAAACGCAGGATAAAAACCTACCGTAAGTAAGGTACGTGGACAATGGCCGACACCACCAACGACCAACAACCAAGGTACCCACCGGTCCTCTTACCTCGTGCAACCACCACTTTTACGACACTCAGAGCACAAAGGATATCTTCCCAGAACGACGAAGGTCACCCGGAGACTTTAAACCCCCGGAGTTTCAAGCGAACTTTCACTTTAGAAAAAAGCGGATGCCACACGCCGCGCCGTTCGGGTGTACCTTTACACGCGTTTTTTTTGGCTGCGTCACACCCGCTTTTCGGGGTGTCACTCGGGCACATTCATTTTTTTACTCCAGCTTCTGAGGCTGAGAATCCCCCGTGCACACCGAGAGTGGGAGATAAGAAAGACGGAACCCTGGGAGGGAGTTCCTCTGTTTTCTTTCGGAAAGTCAGCGCGATAGCGATGACAACGAGAACACGAAAAAATGACAGGAGGGTGGGACCGGGCCCTGGGACTGCTAAGGCGTGACAAACCCGCCCCTGTCCCCTCAGGAAACCCGGTCCGAGACTGCCCGACACGGAAGCTCTTTTTTTGTTTTGTGTTCTCTTTTTTTCTTGAAAGTATGCCAATACTGCAGGGAATAGTTGACTAGACCACTTGAGTTTGCGCTGACCACGAATTGGGGAGTCGGGAGAACCTACAAAGCCAAAAGCAGGACCGACCCCCCCGTTCGTGAGAAAAAGCGAAGAATAAAAACACCTTCTTTTCTCCATCTATCTTTGTCAAGAGCTGCAACTCAACTATTCCTGCGCCCCAACTTCTGGCAACGTGGCTGAGTAGATCGTTGCAGAACGCCTTGTCGGAAAGCACAAAAGGAAATGAGCAACGGTGGCCGGTATCCTCCGCGCGGCGGGCGCTCTTTATTCTCCCCCGAGGAAACTGCGTCCGCCGTCGCCCCCTCCCTGCCTTCGCACACGTATGCAGGGGGGGGAGGGGCAAGCGTCGAGGCCCTGCCGTTGTGTCATCCGCCTTGTCGTGTGGTTGTACTAAAAGGAAACTTTTCTTTCGGAACAACGGTTGGTGTGAGTTGATTCCTTTCGTGGTATCTGGTGAGAAATCTGGCAAACCCCGGCTAAACTTGAAACTGATCACACCAACGGGTTTCGAAAAGTTAAAGCTCTGAACGTTCCCCGCCCATTCGCGAAGAACCCGAAAAAAGCGTTCTTTTTGTCGTCAAGAGCTCAGGCCCAAAACTAGTCCTTTTCATTTTCCTCTCTTGATCGGCGGTCTTCCAATCTCGCCTCCATGTGTTCTTTTTTCGCCCTCTCTCTTTATTCAATTTAGCAGCCATCAGCGTTCGACCCAGTTTTTTTTCACTCCTTTTTTTTTCCGGCAGAGGCTTCCGTGGTAGGCTTTGTACCCGAGTCTCTTTCATCTCCCCACCCCCCGCTGCTGCGCATCCCATCAGATCTAATATACTGCTTTTTTGCTTGCTCATTTGCCTCTTCTCTCTGGTTTTTTCCCTTCCCCTTTTCTCTGTTTCCCGCTTGGTCTTCACTCGTCTCACACTGACTGAGTGTTCTGCTCCAATTCCGGCATCCGCCAGTCACACACATACGATGACTGGCGACAAAGAGAGGGTAAACTTGCTAAAGTGCAAGCAAATAATTTCGTGGGTTTTCACTTTTTTGTATAAGCACCCGCCTTGGAAATGCTTGAGGAGACTGCCAGTTGCAAGGAGGTAAATGTGCTGCAGCCCACACGAAACACAAGTAAATCTGGGTTTAGTGGCGGGCGTAAGCGTTTTCAACAAAAAAAACACCCTTGTAGTTGTATTGTTTTCTCCCCCTCCAGCCTCCTTCGAAATGGTCACAAGGCAGTCCCTCGAGTATGTTGGGTGCCGACACTCCTCCGGTGAATTCTGAGAGCGGAAACAGAACCCTGCGTTCGTCTTGTCTCGAAAAGAAGGGGCCGGTGTGGACGCGCCAACGCAAAAAATGTTTTTCTTTGTAAAAGCACCTGCTTTGTAGGAAATACTTGAGGAGCTGCCAATGTGCTGTAGCCCACACGAAACACCAGTAAATCTGGGTTTAGTGGCGGGCGTAAGCGTTCAACAAAAAAGACCCACTTTGTAGTTGTTTTGTTTCTCCCCGGGTTCCTCCCTCTAGCCTCTCCTTCGAAGTAAGCTCAAGGCAGCCCCTCGAGTATTTTTGGGGGCAAAAGATTGCGAACGGGCGAAGTCATGATCTTTTTTTTTTTTTTGCTTCTGCCATTCGGTCTTCTTTTTTCTTCTCCTTTTCTTTTTCTCTCTTGGAGTTCTCTTTACCTTTGCATTTTCTTTTTGTCTTTGCTTCAGCCATGCCACCCTTGTCTTGGCCACTCTTTCTCTCTCCTTCGCTTTCAGTTCAGGCAGGACGTGGAGTACCATCAAAAAAAAAAAAAAAAAAAGAATGCTGGTCTAAGCCCCTTTCACCGGAAAGCAGCACTGCAGATACGAAGTCCCGCGGTACGAAAAATATGCGAGGCGTGGTTGTCCTTTGCACTGCCGCTCTGTGCGCTATGTCGGCTCTTCCTAACCTATGTTAAGTTCTCTGTGTGATGTTTCAGTTAAGTGTAGCATTTACAGTATTCCTTACGAGGAGGTGGTTTGAGAACAAGGGCCGGGCGCGGCCACCGTACCCACAAACTAATTGAATGGGAAAAACACGCAGTCTTTTCTCCCCGAGGTTTTATTATCCCATCCCGCAATCGAACCAGGTTGTAATACCGAAGCACATACACACCTTCTCCGGTAGCTCCCGTCTCCGCCGACTTCCGCGGCCATTCTTAAAAGGTCCCCCTTCCGCATGGAGACACACGGAAGAGCTCCCCTGCAAGGGTGCTTACCCCCGCGAGTAAAGGGTGCTTCTTTCCCGGGCAGGTATTCTCATCTTGCAAGGTGGCCGGTGCTTCCTCACAGGCCCCGACGCACGCCTGCGTCCTCTCCATCCAACCCTCTGTTTTTCTTCTTTCTCTCTGTATCTCCAAGTTCTCCCTCGTGCTGGCACCACGAAGCGAGGTTCGTCGCTGCTAGCGGGCCCAGAGAAGGGAATTAAAACAGTAACCACCAAAGTCCGAAAAAGTGCGGAAAAGTGACATACTCAAGCCTCTACGGTCAACCGGAGACTTTTAAATACCGACCTTCTAATCCACAAATAACGCTAGAAAACGTGCGCCAAATATACCATATAGCCCTTTCTTGCTCTAAGAGAACCCATTCATGAACGGTCACACGGAGACCCTAAAACCCCGGAATTTCAAGCGAACTTTAACCCAACTCCGACCAAGCGGACATATAGGTCCGGTTTAATCTGGAATTTTCTGTAGGTGTGCTTAAGGGGCGCAAAAATATGGAATTCACCCATTTCGAGCATATCTTTTCATTGCTGCCCTCGAACGTCAAAAAATCGTTAGCAATGACATTTGCAACAATGTGGCAATATTGGGGAAACCCAGGAAAATCGGCTTTTTTTTAGAGCTTTTTCCACATTTATTATCTTTTTTGACCGCGTCCCTCAGGCCCTGGTGCTCGACTTGATGGAGGCGCTTGGGCTTCACGAGCGTGTGCTGGCACCCTTACGCCACATATACAAGCACCTGCGGCGTCGCTTCCGGTACCCCTTGGGAGTCGGCGAGATGTTCACTGTCACCAACGGAATTCTCCAGGGCTGCCCGATATCAGTGGTCCTGATCAACGCGCTCCTCTCTGTTCTCTCGAAGGCCTTGGTCAGCCGAGCTCGGGTGAGTCCGAAGTCGTTCGCCGACGATCTGTACCTGCTGTCGCAACTTGCGAGGCTACTCCAAGAGGGAATTCGAACCACAGAGGTGTTCGACAGCCTGACAGGCTTTGCCCTCAACGAGGACAAGTCGGTCTCCTTCTCGACGTCCCCAGAGCCTCCTCGCCTCGTGATCGGTCGCAAAATAATTCGATCGAGCAAAATAGTGAAGGTTTTGGGTGTCCCCCTGGGCACAGAGGGACCCGTTGACAACCGCAGGGCCAACGCCACGGTCGAGGCCGCGGCCAGACTTGAGGCGGCGCCGCTCATGCATCGCACGAAGTTCCGCATAATGCAGACGATCGCAGCCTCCGCGTATTACGGGGCGGCCTACTGCACGAATACAACAGGTGGCTTCGTCAACAGCTCAACGCTCCGAACGGCACTCTCCGCTTGCGTGATCCCTCGATCTAACCGGGCGAAGAGCCCTCTTGCGGTTCTCTCCCTGGTTGCTAAAGCACACCTGTGTGATCCGGCATGCGCCTCAGGTTTCAGCTTATTCCGCACGTTCGTGAAACAATACGGGAAAGAGAGGTTTCGGGTGAGGATGGACGCTCTCCTTCGCGTGGGAGCCGACTCGTCTATCAAGGGTCCCGTAGGTCTTATGGCTAATCTTCTGCGGGAGATAAGATTCCTACGGGCCACGCAGCACAGCTTCCAGTCCCTGTCTTTCGACGGGACTCCCGTGTCGCTACTCGGTAAAGAAGCCCCACACCTCTTTCGTGAGGGCCTGCGTCTGCGCGCGTGGCGTTACTTGACCACACAGAGACAAGGATTTGACGGAATCGAAGGAGGGGTGGACGTACGTGCCATGAATCGGCTTTGGCTGAACCGCGCGACGGACCACAAATTGAGTTCCGCGATCAGTCGATGTATTGGGGGAGCGGTGTACTCACGGGAATGGTGCCGCAGGAAGTGGGGTTCGGGGAGCGGCGACTGCGAGTTCTGCGACAGCGGTGCGACGGGGACCCTGTGGCATTACTACTGGCAATGTCCGGGCCCAGGTTGTAGATGGAACGAGCTGCGATCCCGGTTTTGCATTGCTGAGGCGATGGTCCGGGACATGCCCCAGTGCTTGTGCATTAGAGGGATACCCCCCTACGGGACCCCTCCTGACCTCCTGGAGAAGATCCAGAGGCTGATCGGTACGATCTCAATCGAGATGGCGCAGGCGCAGCGGAGCCTTGCGGCAACACGCCCTTGGGAACTCGCCTCAGGTGCGTCGACGAAATACGACGTACACTTAGCAACGGACAGTCGTAAGTTGCTAACGACCAACATCGGAACCCGCTTCGCAGCGACGTTGGTCTTCTGGCTGCGGAGTCTATCATGGGTCAGCTCCAACCCTCTCCCGACGACAGGCGTGGAACTCGCGCTTGATTTTGAGGCATTTACGCGTTCGAAGCTCCCAGGGAGAACCTTCGCCGAGAAGGGGCTGCAAATTGGGTACCTTATGCGAGCCATCAACGACCTGTGCTGCGCCGACTCAGGAGTCGCCTCCTTCCCTGGGAAGTGGCGGCAGGGGGTCTGTTCCCTCCGCTGTTTTGGTGCGCCGGCTATGCCGGGTTGTACCCACCGCCCACGCTTTGCGGCTGGACGGAAGACCGAGTGGATGTTGGGCAAGCTGGAAACAATTTGCGCCCGTAACAGCTGGAACGATGCCGTGCCTGAATATCCGCACGACGTACCCTATGTTCAGTGGGAGTTGAGATTCTCTGTCAAGATGCTAGCCGCCGCCATAGGGCGGGCTATTGCCAAAAGGAGGAGAGCCCGCGAAACAACGTGCCAACACACGCCTGCCAGGCGGTCTCGTCCGCCAGTCAGAACGCCCCCGGCTGCGCCACCATCGGTGCAACAATCATCTTTGACAGGGCCACGGCTCGCTCCGCGCCCACGGCGCAACGACTTGCGCCCGCCGTAGTAGTACGGGATAGTAGTGGGGCGACCGGATACTCCTCGGAGAGATGGTCCCTGCACTCTAACTCGTCTCTCTCTCTCTCTCTCTTTTTTATCAGCAGTCGAGATCCCAGGAACTGGAAGGGCGATGAAATGCCTCGTAGGAAGCGGGCGGCCACGGAAATGAAGAGTGTGGGGTCTACAGAGGAAGAGGACGAAGAGGATGGCGATGAAGACAACAATAGGTCGGGAAGGACTGTGCGCGAGGAGGTGCTTCATCTCGACGCCGCCACGCTTGGCGGGTATCGGTGGTCGACTCTTGAGCGGGTAACGGTGGTCGACTCTTGCGAGAGAGCTGGGACAGACACCGGTCGCGACGCGAGTTCGGCGGGGTGCGACGCTGCAGCTTCGTGGCGAGCAGACGGGGTGGAGTGCGGGTATATCGCACTCACATGCGAGCGATGGAGGGCAGTTTTGCGATGCCATCGGCAGTGAACGTTCTCAGCTTTCGCCCGCGAACATTTCAACATGCGTTGCAGGAGTGTGGCACGCTTACCGGAGCTGGACACTTCTCAGGTGTCGAGCTTCTGCCTCCAACACGGTATCAGATTCCAGCCCAATCCGGAGACAGTGTACACAGCGCTGTACAACCGGCTCAGTCGAGCGAGACGAAGACCGACCCCACCCAGCCAACGTCTTCTTCCTGGCCAACCAGCGGGTTCAGAGCGGTGGTCTCGGCCACTTTACGAACATTTTTGGCGAGCGACCAAAGAATAGGCGCTGATGTCCCTGCACCGGAGCGTCCCGGCTGACCACCAAAAGAACAGGCGCCGAAGTCCTCCGCAAAGGCTGCACCGAAGCACCCCGGCCGACCACCAAAAGGACCGGCACAGAAGCCCCCCCAAACCCAGCACCGCGAGGCAGCCCACCGAATACTGGGAGCGCTGCGGTCAAGGCGGCAGGTGCAGATAGGTAACAAGCGCCGGAAGCATGACACGGTGCGCTCTAAGAGGTAGTCACGAAAGAGAACAGATGCAGAGTATCGCCACAGGTTCTTTGCATTCTAGATCATGTCCTTGTCGTGGAGCAGCAACAGCACGGTCGAGCCCAACCCCGAATTCCCGTTCAACGCCAAGAAGGCCGGACCGAATCCGTCCTACGACCTTCGACGAGGATTCCTCCCACTGGCATCTTCAGATGTATGTTCACCGACCTGGTGGTCACCCAGATCATTGGGCATGCGTGTGTATGCTGCAGGGAAAGGGAGTATCTCGATATTGCGAGTTTCTTCGCTGGTGTGCTGTCACATTCGCGATGGGGTTGTCCGTAAAACAGGATCTCTACTCGTACTGGTCCGTGAACCCTATCGAACAGGGCGCCTTCTTTTCTGAAACCATGTCCAGTACAGGGTAGCTCGATATTTACAGGACACTGCACTTCACAGACTCCCTCAGTGGAAAGAAGGAACACCCGGACCGACTCATCAAGAAAAGAGAAATTTTCTAGCTTGTGTCTCTCCAGTGGCGGGACGTCTATGCTCCGATACTTAGCTTGATGAGTCGATCATCAAGTACAAAGACCGTGTCCGCTTGAAGCAATACATGCCCATGAAACGGCACCGATTCGGTTTGAAGTATTTTGTTCTGGCTGCAGACTGGCTACGCTTTGGTATTGTCAGCGTATACTGATAAGATTGCACAGATACTCACCCCGGCCCCGGGAACGTTGGTGAACGTGAACTTCCTGCAGCTGCGGTTCTGTATGCTTCTCAGAAAGGCACGCGGACAACTACTACACAAGCATCCCCCTCATGCTAAAATTATAGCACCTTGGGTTCCATGCGGCCAGAACTGTCCGCAAAAATTGGAACGAGATCCCATTTTTTAGCAAGTCCCAGAAGAAGCGCGGCCGCCCATCCCAGGTATATAACGTTGTCGCCGAAGTAGGGACGGTCATAAGCGGGAAGACGATAGCAGACTAGTGCCGCATCATGTCAACGTTTCGACTTCCAAGGGTGGCAACGGCAAGATATGCTTCGAAATCACAAAATTCCAGCTCCAGAATGCCAAAAAGAGCGAAGGCACTCCATAATAATGAAAATGGGGGAAAAAGTGGAAATTAACCTGTAGGTGCTTGGTCGGAGTTGGGTTAACTCTGAAAAACGACCCGTGAACCAGTTTTTGGCTGCCGGTCTCGCCGCTTTGTTGCGGCGCTGCCTCCCCCTGATCCTTCGATTCAGCCCCGGGTGTCGCTGGCGAATCCTCGCGCTTTCTGCGACGCAGCGTTGGGCACTTCTTCTTCTGTCGGGGTCCTTTGTCTTCGGTTTGCTGGCGTCATCCTCGCTGATGACGGGGCTGTGCCCGTGCCAGTTTGTTTGAGGATGTGGCACAGCCCGATCTTGATTACTGGATTTTTGCGTGCTCCCGTCGAATCTTGCGCAGCGTTGGGAACTTCTTCGGTTGGGCTCATTCGTCTTCGGCTTGCTGGCGTCGATGCCGGAGTCTTCCTGGCTGGCGGCAGGATCTCTGAGTGATTTACTGGAAAAGGACTTTTGCGTGCTCCCGTCGAATCTTGGCACTTCTTCTTCCGTTGGGGTCCTTCGTTTTGGTGCTGGCGTCGGTGTCGGCGTCTTCCTCGCTGGCGACGGCACACTGTGTGAGGACGGCGCTGTGCACTTGGCGGTTCGTTTGAGGACGCGGGACAGTGATAGGGGTTTTGCGTGCTCCCGTCGAATGTTGCGCGCAGCGTTGGGCACTTCTTCTGTCGGGGTCCTTTGTCTTCGGTTTGCTGGCGTCTTCCTCGCTGGTGACGGGGCTGTTGCACTTGTCCGTTCGTTTGAGGACGCACCACAGCCCGAACCTGGTTTAGCGGAAAGGGGTTTGAGGTCAAGTGCACTTGTTGGGACCGGAAAGATGGTAACGTGGTTGCTGGGTGTTGCACGGAGGCCCCACGTTTATAGACTTACGATCATGATGATTACCTTGAATAAGCGGCATACTTCTGACACCAGCTGATTATCAACTTCACCTTGTTCGGAACTGACCCGTTTTATGGCGCTTGGAACATTTACGGAAGTTGATGAACTTCTCATTCAGAGCTGAGTTGCTCTCTACGCCAATAGACGACTTACGATCATGATGATTACCTTGAATAAGCCGCATACTTCTGACACCAGTTGATTATCAACCTTTACCTTATTCGGAGCTGACCCTTTCCATCGGCGCGCGAAACACCAATCTCATTCGGAACTGAGCCGAGTTGCCTTTCCCTATCATGATGATTACCTTGAATAAGCGGCATACTTCTGACACCAGCTGATTATCAACTTCACCTTATTCGGAACTGACCCGTTTTATGGCGCTTGGAACATTTACGGAAGTTGATGAACTTCTCATTCAGAGCTGAGTTGCTCTCTACGCCAATAGACGACTTACGATCATGATGATTACCTTGAATAAGCCGCATACTTCTGACACCAGTTGATTATCAACCTTTACCTTATTCGGAGCTGACCCTTTCCATCGGCGCGCGAAACACCAATCTCATTCGGAACTGAGCCGAGTTGCCTTTCCCTATCATGATGATTACCTTGAATAAGCCGCATACTTCTGACACCAGTTGATTATCAACCTTCACCTTATTCGGAACTGACCCTTGACGCTTGGAACACTTACGTCCGTTGACGGAAGTTTATGACCAGCTTCTCATTCGGAGCTGCGTTGCCTTTCCCTACGCTCATAGACGACTTACGATCATGATGATTACTTTGAATAAGCCGCATACTTCTGACACCAGTTGATTATCAACCTTTACCTTATTCGGAGCTGACCCTTTCCATCGGCGCGCGAAACACCAATCTCATTCGGAACTGAGCCGAGTTGCCTTTCCCTATCATGATGATTACCTTGAATAAGCCGCATACTTCTGACACCAGTTGATTATCAAATTTTACCTTATTCGGAACTGACCCTTTCCATCGGCGCGTGAAACACCAATATCGAATGACGCAAGTTGATGACCAACCCCTCATTAGGAACTGAGTTGCCTTTCCCTACGCTCATAGACAACTTACGATGATGATTACCTTGAATAAGCCGCATACTTCTGACACCAGTTGATTATCAACCTGCACCTTATTCGGAACTGACCCTTGACGCTTGGAACACTTACGTCCGTTGACGGAAGTTTATGACCAGCTTCTCATTCGGAGCTGAGTTGCCTTTCCCTACGCTCATAGACGTCTTACGATCATGGTGATTACTTTGAATAAGCCGCATACTTCTGACACCAGTTGATTATCAACCTTTACCTTATTCGGAACTGAGCTGTTTCATTGACGCTTGGAACACTTACGTCCGATGACGGAAGTTGATGATCAGCTTCTCATTCGGAGCTTAGTTGCCTTTCCCTACGCTCATAGACGACTTACGATCATGATGATTGCTTTGAATAAGCCGCATACTTCTGACACCAGTTGATTATCAACCTTCACCTTATTCGGAACTGACCCGTTTCGTTGGCGCTCGGAACACCAACATCGAATGACGGAGTGAACTCCTGCGGTCTTCGTGTGTTTCGTACTTGACCAACAGGTCCACCCCAGCATGCCAAGTCCGCCCTTCGGTATAAGTTCGTCCAGAACTTCTCTCACTTCGTTCACGAAGTTCTTGATCCGTCTCTCTCTCTCTCTCGTATCGAGTGCTCACACAGGAACACAGCAGAGGAGAAAAAGTAAAAGGGGGTGCCAAGATGCCGCTGTTCCAGAAGTTCAAGAAGGAGAACATCTCGAGCGCGAGCCAGACGAAGAGCAGTGAGCAGCGAAAGATCCGGAACCGGATCGTCGAGCAGTTCCCGACGCTGACCGACCACATCGACACCATCATCCCCCCCAAGGCGACCATCTGCGCGGTCAAGTGCCAGGGCCACATCTGCCTCATCACCGTTAAGAACGAGGTTCTTTTCTTCCAAGAGCGCGACGGACCTTACTTTCCCACCCTCCGCCTCCTGCACAAGTACCCGGACATGCTCCCCCCCATGCAGGTCGACATCAACGGGTGTCGGCACGTCCTCGGGGGCGCGAACGTCATGTGCCAGGGCCTCACTTCCGCAGGGGGCAGACTGTCCGACGTCCCCGAAAAAACGGCCTGCCAAGTCCGCATAGAGGGCAAGCAGCACGCCCTCGCTGTGGGTCTGACGACCATGGGATCCGACGAGATTCGCGAGGTATGCCCTCTCGGAACGTACCGGCCCAGTCACCGAAGGTGGTGTCCACGGGGAACCACGTTTCTTTCGTATAGTTAGCACCCGCTTTTCTTGTAGGAAATACTTGAGGAGACCTGCCAGTTGCGAAATCTCAAAGGAGGGGAGAACAGTGTGGTTACTCATCAGCATGCCGATGACTCCCCACTACCGCAACAATATTCCAAATTTCAAAAGATGGTAAACTGCTGTAGCCCACACGAAACACACGTTAGCGGCTGGCGTAAACGTTCAACAACATTGTACACATTTGTACCGACGGGAACATTTCCGGATCAACGGTTGCACATAAAAGAGAAAACCCCCCAGAGAGGGTTATACCCTGTACACGCGAATAACAACAGAACGGCCGGAATCCTGAAAACGGCACCAGAAGTGGCCCACTTAGAACCAGGATTCTACGGCAGGGTTCAATGCTCACACAGTCGCGTGTACACACAAAATGATCAGAAAGCTACAGGGCAGTGTGAAGTTTAGCTACAAAAAGCTATAGCTAGCTACAGCGTAGCTTTTTGTAGCCTTTTGTAGCCTTTTGTAGCTCTTTTTTTAGGGGGGGATTCCCAGCCCTTTCAGGATACTTTTCGCCCCAATTTCTTCAGTTTCGAAGTTTTCTGGGCATATTTTGGCGTGTTTCCTGGCACCTGCTTTGCCCTGTGCACTGAGGCCTCACTGCCGGGCCCGCTGTAACCCCGAGCTCACGCCCATTTAAAGCGTGAGAATAGGTCGAGGAAGCGATTTCCCCAATGCCTCCCAACAAGCCAGTTTGCTAACTTACTGGTTCCTTCTTACAACACACAACGCTTCCACAGGTTAACAAGGGACCGTGTATCACCAGCCTTCACTACATGGGAGACGGGCTCTGGGACATGAACATGCTCGAGTAGCGCGCTGGCGTGGAAAGTAGTCATCTAAGGCGAAATTCTAAGCCGGCCGCCCGCGGTGGCAAGTGATCGGTTTTCACACAGGGGCGTCGTCTCGAGGCGACCCGGGGGGGCGGGGGTGGGGGGAACAGCTGTTGGTTGTGGCCGATCCAAGTGCAAACGTCTGTCGCAATGGTGTCGCCGCCTTTGCAGAGCGCACCGGGTGCCGGTTCCCTTGGCGCGCCGGGTGCAAGTGACCTGGCCTGTCGCACTCTCGAGCTCATCAAACTACCTTTTGCAGTGCGCAGGGGCTCTGCGGTTGAGGAGGTTCCTTCAGTTCTTCATTGGCTGTGGTGCTCAGGTCAGTTCGCCTATTTTGTGTGGCGTGCTACGCACTTCTTGGCTCTCATCAAGGCCCGTCGTCGGCATCGAGCAGGTGCTCTGCCGATTGACGGTTTTGAGCCGCTCCATCCCCTCTTGATAGACCGTGATAGACCGAAGAATGCAGCACCGGGCAATTCGATGCAGCTCTAGGGACTAGGGATGGACCTGATAGACCGTGGTGGACCGTGATTTACTGTGATAAACAGCGGCAGGCAGTTTCAAGAGATAGGGACGGACCGGCTCAGGTTTGCTCCCGACTGCGGTGCGTTCACATTCCACGGAAAGCATCGTTCGCGAATCAAGGACGGATGCCGATCAGTGAATGCCATATCCACATGCTCGAAAGACATGGAGGGAATGCAAAATGAATCAGTCATGTGCCAATGAAAATGCAAAAAGACCATTCTTCCTCCATAGACGCGCTCTATGGACACGTTCCAGATCCGAGTTAGCATACACTCGCGCTTGGTCAAATGGTCAGATACGATGGTGAAATACCAGTATCTACCGAGCCCAGGATCTACATCTGTGCGGTTTACGGTACGGTCTATGCAAGAGAATGCGATCACCGTCCTGTTCTTTTTTTGTATATGCACCTTTTTTGTAGGAAATACTTGAGGAGGCTGCCAGCTGCAAAAGATCAAAGGAGGTAAATGTGCTGTAGCCCACACGAAACACAGGTGAATCTGGGCTCAGCGGCGGGCGTAAGCGTTCAACAAAAAAGACCCACTTTGTAGTTGTTTTGTTTCTCCCCCTCTAGCCTCTCCTTCGAAGTAAGCACAAGGCAGCCCCTCGAGTATTTTTTTACATAAGCGCCAGCTTGAAAGGAAATGCTCGACGATACTGCCCGACAAAGAACAGAAGGGATCTAAAGTGCTGTAACTACCGAACCACGTGTTGAACGGACGTGAGGTCATGCGGGTCTACCCCTACACGACAAATCACACAAACACAACAGGTCAAAAGTCCTGAGTGAGAAAACAACACACGGTGGTGTAAGCGAAGAACAAATCAGATTGTGTCCGTATTGTATTTGCCCCTTACCTCTATATTTCCCCCCTTCCATTCGGAGTCGAAGCAGCTACGTCGAGTATTTCACGAAGAAAATGCAGCTTTTCAGTAACCCTTGTCGTGTCGCCAGTGACGGAAACCCCCATGGCTGATTCTGAAGGAGAAAATTGACTGTGTGAGGTCCTGAAAGTAGGCGACACAGAAAAAGGACTTTTCAAAAGAAGAAAGCACGTATCAGCCACGTGGACGTGGCTGCAGAGAAAAAGAAGCCAACGAAAAGAGACGGTCAGACGGTACCAAGAGAAGACAGACAGTCACCTACTGCGGCACCATCTAAGGTATATGGACAATGGCCGAAACCACCAATGACCAACAACCAAGGTACCCACCGATCCTTTCACCTCGTGCAACCACTCTTACGACACTCAGAGCACAAAGGATATCTTCCCACAACGACGAAGGGCACCGGTGACTTTAAACCCCCGGAGTTTCAAGCGAACTTTGCGTATGTGCTATCACCTGTATGGTAATTTCCACAGTACGCTGCCAACCGTCACTTTTTGATAATGACAACCGCGGTTGTTACCATAAAAAAAAGGGGCTAATGCAGGAAACTCCCCAGAGAGGTTTTACCCGTACACGCGAAGAACAAAGCCATGGAGGACGCTGAGTCGGAGGCAGTTAACCTAACAAAAACCTCTCCCTCACTATCTACGGGGTTTCCATTCTACCGCGTTCATTGCATCCGATGGGAGTGAGGACACAGGCCCACAGGCGCTGGCACTTTTGCTTTCGACCCGTGGTAGTTCAGACTCGCCCTTTTCTCGGGCCTGCTGTTCCTGCGTGCGTGTGCAGGGGGGTGGGCTGGGAGAAGGACCTCATCAAAAAAAAGAAGACAAAAAAAGTCAGCCCCTTGCCACCCCTCTCCTTTGGCACCGCTCCTTGTTGGCCTTGTTCTTGTCCCTTTCGTGCCCCGAATCTGCTCCTCCACTAACGCCGACATACGCCGATGCTCAAGGACATTGCTTGACTGTTCCGGTTCCCGCGGCATGCTTTGGTGGCTTTTGTTGGAATTGCTCCAGCCGGTCTCTTCATCGGGATGAAAGCGCTTATGCGTACACCATATGCATACGGTTCGACCACCGATGTTACTGTGAACAAACCAGCGTGCCCAAAGCAGGCGTTCGCCGTGAATGATAAAGCGTGGAATAACAAGGGATTGATTCTCTCGACTCTTTTTGTTGGTCTCTTAACCCGAGAGGGAATAATCAAAACCAAGTTCTCAGCGGTTCTCTTTTGAGTTTCGTCTAAGGCCCCGTTGCGCGGGGCTGGCCCAACCACGGGATTGGGGAGCACCCGCCCAACCAGGGGATCGGGGAGCACCCGCCCAACCAGGGGATCGGGGAGCACCCGCCCAACCAGGGGATCGCCCAACCAGGGGATCGGGGAGCACCCGCCCAACCAGGGGCGGGGAGCACCCGCCCAACATAGTCTAGCCGCGCAGTCGAGGAAAAAGAGTGTCCACGCAGCCTTACAAGGCGGCGATCCCCGCGAGACACAAGCTCATCACCCGCCCGACCAACATCGTCTAGCCGCGCAGTCGCGAGGAAAAAGAGTGTCCGCGCAGCCTTACAAGGCGGCGATCCCCGCGAGACACAAGCTCATCACCCGCCCGACCAACATCGTCTAGCCGCGCAGTCGCGAGGAAGAAGAGCGTCCACGCAGCCTTACAAGGCGGCGATCCCCCCGCGAGACGAGCTCACCCGGCCAGAGCGCCCGCTGCGGCGCCAGCTCCGGCGCCGCCACTCACTGTAGCAGAGCCGCAACCTGTAGCGCGCCTCCGGAGCGACTATACGCCCGCCGTCGCAGCACGAAGAGAAGTGAGGAGACCGGAAAATCCCCCGGAGAGATGGTCCGTGCACTCTAACTCGTCTCTCTCCAAGGAAAACACACACCACGGGCTCTGATGCGTTCCCTTAGACGTGAGTGTGCATGCTGAGTACCACACTATTTAATCAAGGAAAAACACACCCCCAACACACACGCACACACACACTCTCCTTCATCAGAAAAATGTAAGAAAATGGATAAAGCGCCGATCATCCCGCTTTCGGCGGCGCGGGTCGGGCGGGTGCTGCAGAACGCGAACGTGGCTCCGCCGGCGGACTTCGCGCGCCGGTTTGCGAAGGCCCCGCAGGCGCCCGGCGGGCAGTCCGGGCTGCTGTCGTTCCTCTCGTCCGCCGCGTCCGCGACGGTCGAAAGGGCGACGGCCGTGCTGCAAGACGTGCGGAGCTTCGTCGCAGCTACGTCGCTCTGGAGTGAAGAAGATACAAAGACTCGACACTACTCCAGCCGTGACAGGACACCTGCCGAGCCTGCAAATTAAAGCTGCCCTAACATAGAATCTTTCAGGGGAAAGTTGCATAGCATACATTCAAGGAAAACACACACCCGGGCTCTCGTTGCGTTAGAGGTGAGGCATTTCTCCCATTTATTTAAGGAAAAACACACACCCCCACACACCCTCCCCCCGCACTTCATCAGAAAAAAGTAAGAAAATGGATAAAGCGCCGATGCTTGCCCGGAACCTGCTGTTCATCCCGCTTTCGGCGGCGCGGGGTGGGGCGGGTGCTGCAGAACGCGAACGTGGCTCCGCCGGCGGACTTCGCGCGCCAGTTCGCGAAGGCCCCGGAGGCACCCGGCGGGCAGTCCGGGCTGCTGTCGTTCCTCTCGTCCGTCGCGTCGGCGACGGTCGAAAGGGCGACGGCGGTGCTGCAAGACGTCGCCGCCACGTCGCTCTGGAGTGAAGAAGATACAAAGCCCGATACTACTCCGTGTCGCAATAGGACACGAGCCTGCAAAATATAGCCGCCCGAACAATACAGTCTTTTAGGAGGGGGTTCCATAGCACAAGGAAAAACACACACCACGAGCTTTGTTGCGTTCCCTTAGACGTGAGTCATTTGCATGCTAATGAGTACCACACTATTTAGTCAAGGAAAAACACACCCCACCCTCCTTCATCAGAAAAAAGTAAGCAAATGGATAAAGCGCCGATGCTTGCCCGGAACCTGCTGTTCATCCCGCTTTCGGCGGCGCGGGTGGGGCGGGTGCTGCAGAACGCGAACGTGGCTCCGCCGGCGGACTTCGCGCGCCAGTTCGCGAAGGCCCCGGAGGCACCCGGCGGGCAGTCCGGGCTGCTGTCGTTCCTCTCGTCCGTCGCGTCGGCGACGGTCGAAAGGGCGACGGCGGTGCTGCAAGACGTGTGGAGCTTCGTCGCCGCCACGTCGCTCTGGCGGCTTATAGCCAAAGCCCTCCGCTTTGGTACCGGCAAGTACCTGTTCTTCGGGTCCCTCACCGCGGTAGCTGTCGGCGGCGTCTACTACTACTACTTCGTCGTCCCCAAGGACCAAGCCATCGACCCCCTCCTGCTGGAGCACACCGCGGCGGTTCCGACATGCCCCATCACCCTCCGCCCGTTCATCGACCCAGTCATGGCCGAAGACGGGCACTCGTACGAGAGGTCCGCCATCCAGTCGTGGTTCGACGCGGGGCACAAAACCTCGCCGTTGACCCGAGAGCAAATATCTACCACCCTCTTGCCCAACCGGACACTCCGCAGCTGGTCCCTGTCGTACCACAAGTGAATGGAAACCAGGGGACTCCGGAACACTCGCAACGCGGGCTCCCTTTAATTCAACGCGTTGGTCCATGGGGGGGGTTGCAGCGATTGCAGGTTGTTAGTTTTGTTGCCGACTTTTTTTTAGTCCCGCAGGATTCGTTTTATTAAGGAATTGCACTGTGTGGGGGGTGATTTTTCAGAGTTAAAGTCCGCTTGAAATTCTGGGCGAATCTTCCTGGATTCCGCATTCTGCGGCCATTTTTCCGAGCCTGAACGAGCCTCCGACCACTTTCTTCTGGAATTGTGGCCTGCTGGTATCACACCTGCTCTGGCCCGTGACCCTAATAACGAGACCTCTCAGGGTTAGAGACCTGTTTTTGGAATAAACTACGGTCGGCAGCCGAAGAAAGAGTGCACTCTTCTACTCCACTTTTCGCCGTCATCGATCACTCGTCCAGTGTTCCGTATCTGTGTCTTCGGACGGACGGCCTCAGCAGTGCTGTGGGTCGCTAATCCAGCGGAATCCAGGGCGTTCGCTTCCGCCGGCTCGAAGCAATTGTTCCCCCATAAAAACTCCTCACGACCACGGTAGGTCAAAAATACCCCCCGGAGATTCAAAACAAAAAGAAACCCCGAGTCTCAAGCGAAATTTCACTCAAAAAAGAAGACTGAACCCGAACGATGTGTGTACTGCGTTTCGATATTTCTTTTGGTTGGAATTGAGGAGGGTTTTGCGGGCCCGCTTGGTCCACATCCGGTCCACAACGGAATGAATGAAAGAGCCCTAAAAGGAAGGCAGGAAGGCAGAACAAGTAATGCATCTCCCCCCTCTGGATTCAACTGCGAGCCGTTGATCGATGGGGCGCGTGTTCGCAAGCTTCGCGGCTGGCACCCGACCTCTCGTGACCGATGCGGAGAACCAATGCGATAGTCTCCAGGAGTGGACGCTTCAACGCAAAGGTTCTTTTGATAAGGATAGCGAAAGAGGGCGAGGGCTTCTTTTTTTTTTTTGTCGAGAGCTGCGGCTTCAACGATTCTTAGCTCCCAGAAATGCAGTTCCAGAATAACCGCCTCTCTCGTCTTCCTCCCACCCGCCGAGATTCCCTAGCCAATGTGATCGTGTGTTAGCAGCGCGGCTTTCTTGTCTCCTTGCACCCTTACATATTTGCCAGCCCGAAGTTAGCCGGCCCAATGGAAATCGAATTCTGTCTGAGGACTATTTGTTACTAACGGTCTTGCCGGTGTACTGACGATTAAAACGTATAGCAGCGTGTTTTGGTGGTTGAACAGAAGATTTCTAGCCTGAAAATGAAACTAACGGGAAAACGATCCAGCCACAAAAGACAAAGGCGGAAAAAAAAAAGGGAAGACAAGATGAAAGTCTGTCTCTTTGAATTGGCTCCTGACTTGTGTTAGATTTTGAGGTTATTTTCAGGGTCATTTTGTAAGGTTTGCTGCTAGTAAGTGTAGCGTAAGCCCCCCTCCCGCCCGAGTCTGTTGCTTTTCCTTTTCTCCGCCTTGTTACTGAGGCAACAAAGGCTGATCCCTCTCCCCTTCCCTCGCGACGCCCAAGCAACAGCACCAACAATCTAGCCCATTCCTTTGTTTCTTTCTTCTTCTAACACCCCCACCCAGGAAATACTCGGGTGGCCGCCAGATTTTAGAGTTGTGGTACCCACATCTGAGGGAAAAAAAGGTGTCGCAAATCTGGCCCACGGTTTGCCTTGAAAAGTCCATTTGCCCAAAATTAACACCCCACCCTCCGTCCGTGTGTGGTTGATTGCGGAGTCTTGCATTCCCTTCAACAAAACTACGCACTTCTCTCGGGTGGGGAGTTGCTGCTTGCTCCTGTGGTGTTTGTGTGTTTTCGTACGTGACCAACAGGTTCACGAAACTCAGGTAGATCCGGGTATCGTGGAGGTGCGTGTGCGTCGTCAACCGGAAATGACCCACACGGTGAGCTCCAGCAACTTTTTGTGTCTAACAAATGCAATTTGTCAAGCACAAAAACAGATCGATGGCAGCGTACTATCCTCACTCCCGTTAGATGAACAAAACAGGTTTGAAGGAAGTGCGCACAAACAAAAAGGACGTAAGTGAAAATGCCCGCCGTTCATCGTGACGACATTGATCTTTCTACTGTGAAATGGAAGGACGTGGCCGCGGTTGAGTGGCCCACGGAGGAGGTGGGAAAGCTGATGAAAGAACAACTTGTGTGTTCTATCCCTCATGCGACACCGTGCACGCCGAGGGTGCCAATTGTTACCGGTGTGGAAACAAAGGCGATCAGACCTGCCTGAAGAGCAGGCTGAAAAACTAAAAGTCCGGCCTCAAGTGCGGGTGTGACCACACCCGGAAATAGGGTGTGCACACCCTACTTCACACCCTATATCCGGGTGTGGCACACCCGCTTTTGGAGAGTATAGTTTCACCCGAGCAGAAGTTGCTGGAGTTCACCGTGCATGTTGCAGTTGTGTTTTCTCGGTGTGACCCACACCCGTTCCTAGTATCGGCTCGTACTATGTACAAACTCGGCAAGAACCTGGCACAAACCTGGCAACTGAAACGGATCACACCAGGTTCCCCTTCGTGTCCAGCTCCCCCGTCGAAGTAAAGGCCCCGGGCGGCGCCTTCGAGTATTTCGCTTTTTGTCTTTTTCCCCGCCGCACATGTGCCATACCCTTGCTTATCTGTTCAACTCTCTTCGACAGGCGAGATTGCTAGTGGAGAGGCGGTCTGCGCATTCGCACACTGAAGGTCGCAAAAATGGACAAACACAAGATCACCGACAGACATGAAACTCTGACGAAGTGACGGTCAACATCAGAAGCACAAACACCTGACGTGCAAATCGCTCGTCAAAGCTGGGTATAGGTGCGAAAGACCCATCGAACCATCTAGTAGGTGGTTCACTCCGAAGTTTCCCTCAGGATAGCTAGAACCAAAACAGGAGTTACGCCAGGTAAAGAGAATGATTGGAGGCATTCGGGAAATCGCTTCCTCTTTTCAAACTTTAAATGGACGTGAGCTCGGGGTTACTAATGGTATACCTTGTAACAGGTGTAGACAGCTCGAGAAGCGTCATAAAACGGTCGCGAACATCGGCGACGTGAACGAGGCTTTTGCAGTGACGAAACTTGACACAGCGACGAAAAGATCCGGTGCACTTATACAATGTAGCCCTTGCCGTTTCGCAAGCACAAACTACGCACGGTGTTACCATTCAGGGCTTGGACATTCACTCGCGGTCAGGGTAGCTTTTTTGGACTTTGGCTCGCGTAGGCGACTCTTTCGTCTGTTTAGTTTTGGCCGGGGTAGCTTGTTTTTGATCTGGGGCTCGCTGAGGTTTCGTGGCTTGTTTTCAGACTTGGGCACGCGTAGGTGAATCTTTCGTCTGTATAGGTTCGACCAGGGTAGCTTGTTTTTGATCTTGGGCTCGCTGAGGTGACTCTTTTGTGGCTTGTTTTCGGACTTGGGCACGCATAGGTGCCTTTGTTCCGCCTCTTCCCGCCCTCCCTTGACAGCTGTTTGAACGACAGGGTCAGGGCGGACGAGCAACAGAATCAGCAGCCGGGGTAAGAAGAGGCGGTCGCGTAGGTGACTCTTTCGTCTGTTTAGGTTTGGCCAGGTAGCTTGTTTTCGATCTTGGGCTCGCGTAGGTGACTCTTCCATGGCTTGTTTTCGGACTTGGGCACGCGTAGGTGCCCTTGTTTCGCCTCTTCCCCCGCCATCCCTTGACAGCTGTTTGAACAACAGGGTCAGGGCGGACGAGCAACAGAATCCACACAAACGGGGGAAGAAGAGGCGGGAACAGGGAGAAATCCGGCTCGGCCGCCCACCCAGCAAATGTCCAGCGCCCAATGGGACGACGTGGCGGCGGAGTACGCCGCCCGGGTGGAGGCGTTCACGGCCCTTTTCGTCGACGAGATGCCCGAGCACTTGGGCTCGCGCAGGTGACTCTTTCGTCTGTTTAGGGTTGGCCAGGGTAGCTCGTTTTTGATCTTGGGCTCGCGCAGGTGACTCTTTCGTCTGTTTAGGGTTGGCCAGGGTAGCTCGTTTTTGATCTTGGGCTCGCGTAGGTGACTCTTGCATGGCTTGTTTTCGGACTTGGGCGCGCGTAGGTGCCCTTGTTTCGCCTCTTCCCCCGCCATCCCTTGACAGCTGTTTGAACAACAGGGTCAGGGCGGACGAGCAACAGAATCAACAGAAGCCGGGGGAAGAAGAGGCGGGAACAGGGAGAAATCCGGCTCGGCCGCC
The DNA here is from genome assembly GCA_030068145.1 of Diplonema papillatum. NCBI lineage: Eukaryota > Euglenozoa > Diplonemea > Diplonemida > Diplonemidae > Diplonema > Diplonema papillatum. Next base: position 132,968 of record JAPJBO010000276.1, read on the forward strand.
CACCCAGCAAATGTCCAGCGCCCAATGGGACGACGTGGCGGCGGAGTACGCCGGCGTTCACGGCCCTTTTCGTCGACGAGATGCCCGAGCACTTGGGCTCGCGCAGGTGACTCTTTCGTCTGTTTAGGGTTGGCCAGGGTAGCTCGTTTTTGATCTTGGGCTCGCGCAGGTGACTCTTTCGTCTGTTTAGGGTTGGCCAGGGTAGCTCGTTTTTGATCTTGGGCTCGCGTAGGTGACTCTTGCATGGCTTGTTTTCGGACTTGGGCGCGCGTAGGTGCCCTTGTTTCGCCTCTTCCCCCGCCATCCCTTGACAGCTGTTTGAACAACAGGGTCAGGACGGACGAGCAACAGAATCAACAGAAGCCGGGGGAAGAAGAGGCGGGAACAGGGAGAAATCCAGCTCGGCCGCCCACCCAGCAAATGTCCAGCGCCCAATGGGACGACGTGGCGGCGGAGTACGCTGCCCGGGTGGAGGCGTTCACGGCCCTTTTCGTCGACGAGATGCCCGAGCACTTGGGCTTGCGCAGGTGACTCTTTCGTCTGTTTAGGGTTGGCCAGGGTAGCTCGTTTTTGATCTTGGGCTCGTGCAGGTGACTCTTTCGTCTGTTTAGGGTTGGCCAGGGTAGCTCGTTTTTGATCTTGGGCTCGCGTAGGTGACTCTTGCATGGCTTGTTTTCGGACTTGGGCGCGCGTAGGTGCCCTTGTTTCGCCTCTTCCCCCGCCATCCCTTGACAGCTGTTTGAACAACAGGGTCAGGGCGGACGAGCAACAGAATCAACAGAAGCCGGGGGAAGAAGAGGCGGGAACAGGGAGAAATCCGGCTCGGCCGCCCACCCAGCAAATGTCCAGCGCCCAATGGGACGACGTGGCGGCGGAGTACGCTGCCCGGGTGGAGGCGTTCACGGCCCTTTTCGTCGACGAGATGCCCGAGCACTTGGGCTCGCGCAGGTGACTCTTTCGTCTGTTTAGGGTTGGCCAGGGTAGCTCGTTTTTGATCTTGGGCTCGCGTAGGTGACTCTTGCATGGCTTGTTTTCGGACTTGGGCGCGCGTAGGTGCCCTTGTTTCGCCTCTTCCCCCGCCATCCCTTGACAGCTGTTTGAACAACAGGGTCAGGACGGACGAGCAACAGAATCAACAGAAGCCGGGGGAAGAAGAGGCGGGAACAGGGAGAAATCCAGCTCGGCCGCCCACCCAGCAAATGTCCAGCGCCCAATGGGACGACGTGGCGGCGGAGTACGCTGCCCGGGTGGAGGCGTTCACGGCCCTTTTCGTCGACGAGATGCCCGAGCACTTGGGCTTGCGCAGGTGACTCTTTCGTCTGTTTAGGGTTGGCCAGGGTAGCTCGTTTTTGATCTTGGGCTCGTGCAGGTGACTCTTTCGTCTGTTTAGGGTTGGCCAGGGTAGCTCGTTTTTGATCTTGGGCTCGCGTAGGTGACTCTTGCATGGCTTGTTTTCGGACTTGGGCGCGCGTAGGTGCCCTTGTTTCGCCTCTTCCCCCGCCATCCCTTGACAGCTGTTTGAACAACAGGGTCAGGGCGGACGAGCAACAGAATCAACAGAAGCCGGGGGAAGAAGAGGCGGGAACAGGGAGAAATCCGGCTCGGCCGCCCACCCAGCAAATGTCCAGCGCCCAATGGGACGACGTGGCGGCGGAGTACGCCGGCGTTCACGGCCCTTTTCGTCGACGAGATGCCCGAGCACTTGGGCTCGCGCAGGTGACTCTTTCGTCTGTTTAGGGTTGGCCAGGGTAGCTCGTTTTTGATCTTGGGCTCGCGCAGGTGACTCTTTCGTCTGTTTAGGGTTGGCCAGGGTAGCTCGTTTTTGATCTTGGGCTCGCGTAGGTGACTCTTGCATGGCTTGTTTTCGGACTTGGGCGCGCGTAGGTGCCCTTGTTTCGCCTCTTCCCCCGCCATCCCTTGACAGCTGTTTGAACAACAGGGTCAGGACGGACGAGCAACAGAATCAACAGAAGCCGGGGGAAGAAGAGGCGGGAACAGGGAGAAATCCAGCTCGGCCGCCCACCCAGCAAATGTCCAGCGCCCAATGGGACGACGTGGCGGCGGAGTACGCTGCCCGGGTGGAGGCGTTCACGGCCCTTTTCGTCGACGAGATGCCCGAGCACTTGGGCTTGCGCAGGTGACTCTTTCGTCTGTTTAGGGTTGGCCAGGGTAGCTCGTTTTTGATCTTGGGCTCGTGCAGGTGACTCTTTCGTCTGTTTAGGGTTGGCCAGGGTAGCTCGTTTTTGATCTTGGGCTCGCGTAGGTGACTCTTGCATGGCTTGTTTTCGGACTTGGGCGCGCGTAGGTGCCCTTGTTTCGCCTCTTCCCCCGCCATCCCTTGACAGCTGTTTGAACAACAGGGTCAGGGCGGACGAGCAACAGAATCAACAGAAGCCGGGGGAAGAAGAGGCGGGAACAGGGAGAAATCCGGCTCGGCCGCCCACCCAGCAAATGTCCAGCGCCCAATGGGACGACGTGGCGGCGGAGTACGCTGCCCGGGTGGAGGCGTTCACGGCCCTTTTCGTCGACGAGATGCCCGAGCACTTGGGCTCGCGCAGGTGACTCTTTCGTCTGTTTAGGGTTGGCCAGGGTAGCTCGTTTTTGATCTTGGGCTCGCGTAGGTGACTCTTGCATGGCTTGTTTTCGGACTTGGGCGCGCGTAGGTGCCCTTGTTTCGCCTCTTCCCCCGCCATCCCTTGACAGCTGTTTGAACAACAGGGTCAGGGCGGACGAGCAACAGAATCAACAGAAGCCGGGGGAAGAAGAGGCGGGAACAGGGAGAAATCCGGCTCGGCCGCCCACCCAGCAAATGTCCAGCGCCCAATGGGACGACGTGGCGGCGGAGTACGCTGCCCGGGTGGAGGCGTTCACGGCCCTTTTCGTCGACGAGATGCCCGAGCACTTGGGCTCGCGCAGGTGACTCTTTCGTCTGTTTAGGGTTGGCCAGGGTAGCTCGTTTTTGATCTTGGGCTCGCGTAGGTGACTCTTGCATGGCTTGTTTTCGGACTTGGGCGCGCGTAGGTGCCCTTGTTTCGCCTCTTCCCCCGCCATCCCTTGACAGCTGTTTGAACAACAGGGTCAGGACGGACGAGCAACAGAATCAACAGAAGCCGGGGGAAGAAGAGGCGGGAACAGGGAGAAATCCAGCTCGGCCGCCCACCCAGCAAATGTCCAGCGCCCAATGGGACGACGTGGCGGCGGAGTACGCTGCCCGGGTGGAGGCGTTCACGGCCCTTTTCGTCGACGAGATGCCCGAGCACTTGGGCTTGCGCAGGTGACTCTTTCGTCTGTTTAGGGTTGGCCAGGGTAGCTCGTTTTTGATCTTGGGCTCGTGCAGGTGACTCTTTCGTCTGTTTAGGGTTGGCCAGGGTAGCTCGTTTTTGATCTTGGGCTCGCGTAGGTGACTCTTGCATGGCTTGTTTTCGGACTTGGGCGCGCGTAGGTGCCCTTGTTTCGCCTCTTCCCCCGCCATCCCTTGACAGCTGTTTGAACAACAGGGTCAGGGCGGACGAGCAACAGAATCAACAGAAGCCGGGGGAAGAAGAGGCGGGAACAGGGAGAAATCCGGCTCGGCCGCCCACCCAGCAAATGTCCAGCGCCCAATGGGACGACGTGGCGGCGGAGTACGCTGCCCGGGTGGAGGCGTTCACGGCCCTTTTCGTCGACGAGATGCCCGAGCACTTGGGCTCGCGCAGGTGACTCTTTCGTCTGTTTAGGGTTGGCCAGGGTAGCTCGTTTTTGATCTTGGGCTCGCGCAGGTGACTCTTTCGTCTGTTTAGGGTTGGCCAGGGTAGCTCGTTTTTGATCTTGGGCTCGCGTAGGTGACTCTTGCATGGCTTGTTTTCGGACTTGGGCGCGCGTAGGTGCCCTTGTTTCGCCTCTTCCCCCGCCATCCCTTGACAGCTGTTTGAACAACAGGGTCAGGGCGGACGAGCAACAGAATCAACAGAAGCCGGGGGAAGAAGAGGCGGGAACAGGGAGAAATCCGGCTCGGCCGCCCACCCAGCAAATGTCCAGCGCCCAATGGGACGACGTGGCGGCGGAGTACGCTGCCCGGGTGGAGGCGTTCACGGCCCTTTTCGTCGACGAGATGCCCGAGCACTTGGGCTCGCGCAGGTGACTCTTTCGTCTGTTTAGGGTTGGCCAGGGTAGCTCGTTTTTGATCTTGGGCTCGCGTAGGTGACTCTTGCATGGCTTGTTTTCGGACTTGGGCGCGCGTAGGTGCCCTTGTTTCGCCTCTTCCCCCGCCATCCCTTGACAGCTGTTTGAACAACAGGGTCAGGGCGGACGAGCAACAGAATCAACAGAAGCCGGGGGAAGAAGAGGCGGGAACAGGGAGAAATCCGGCTCGGCCGCCCACCCAGCAAATGTCCAGCGCCCAATGGGACGACGTGGCGGCGGAGTACGCTGCCCGGGTGGAGGCGTTCACGGCCCTTTTCGTCGACGAGATGCCCGAGCACTTGGGCTCGCGCAGGTGACTCTTTCGTCTGTTTAGGGTTGGCCAGGGTAGCTCGTTTTTGATCTTGGGCTCGCGTAGGTGACTCTTGCATGGCTTGTTTTCGGACTTGGGCGCGCGTAGGTGCCCTTGTTTCGCCTCTTCCCCCGCCATCCCTTGACAGCTGTTTGAACAACAGGGTCAGGACGGACGAGCAACAGAATCAACAGAAGCCGGGGGAAGAAGAGGCGGGAACAGGGAGAAATCCAGCTCGGCCGCCCACCCAGCAAATGTCCAGCGCCCAATGGGACGACGTGGCGGCGGAGTACGCTGCCCGGGTGGAGGCGTTCACGGCCCTTTTCGTCGACGAGATGCCCGAGCACTTGGGCTTGCGCAGGTGACTCTTTCGTCTGTTTAGGGTTGGCCAGGGTAGCTCGTTTTTGATCTTGGGCTCGTGCAGGTGACTCTTTCGTCTGTTTAGGGTTGGCCAGGGTAGCTCGTTTTTGATCTTGGGCTCGCGTAGGTGACTCTTGCATGGCTTGTTTTCGGACTTGGGCGCGCGTAGGTGCCCTTGTTTCGCCTCTTCCCCCGCCATCCCTTGACAGCTGTTTGAACAACAGGGTCAGGGCGGACGAGCAACAGAATCAACAGAAGCCGGGGGAAGAAGAGGCGGGAACAGGGAGAAATCCGGCTCGGCCGCCCACCCAGCAAATGTCCAGCGCCCAATGGGACGACGTGGCGGCGGAGTACGCCGGCGTTCACGGCCCTTTTCGTCGACGAGATGCCCGAGCACTTGGGCTCGCGCAGGTGACTCTTTCGTCTGTTTAGGGTTGGCCAGGGTAGCTCGTTTTTGATCTTGGGCTCGCGCAGGTGACTCTTTCGTCTGTTTAGGGTTGGCCAGGGTAGCTCGTTTTTGATCTTGGGCTCGCGTAGGTGACTCTTGCATGGCTTGTTTTCGGACTTGGGCGCGCGTAGGTGCCCTTGTTTCGCCTCTTCCCCCGCCATCCCTTGACAGCTGTTTGAACAACAGGGTCAGGGCGGACGAGCAACAGAATCAACAGAAGCCGGGGGAAGAAGAGGCGGGAACAGGGAGAAATCCGGCTCGGCCGCCCACCCAGCAAATGTCCAGCGCCCAATGGGACGACGTGGCGGCGGAGTACGCTGCCCGGGTGGAGGCGTTCACGGCCCTTTTCGTCGACGAGATGCCCGAGCACTTGGGCTTGCGCAGGTGACTCTTTCGTCTGTTTAGGGTTGGCCAGGGTAGCTCGTTTTTGATCTTGGGCTCGTGCAGGTGACTCTTTCGTCTGTTTAGGGTTGGCCAGGGTAGCTCGTTTTTGATCTTGGGCTCGCGTAGGTGACTCTTGCATGGCTTGTTTTCGGACTTGGGCGCGCGTAGGTGCCCTTGTTTCGCCTCTTCCCCCGCCATCCCTTGACAGCTGTTTGAACAACAGGGTCAGGGCGGACGAGCAACAGAATCAACAGAAGCCGGGGGAAGAAGAGGCGGGAACAGGGAGAAATCCGGCTCGGCCGCCCACCCAGCAAATGTCCAGCGCCCAATGGGACGACGTGGCGGCGGAGTACGCTGCCCGGGTGGAGGCGTTCACGGCCCTTTTCGTCGACGAGATGCCCGAGCACTTGGGCTCGCGCAGGTGACTCTTTCGTCTGTTTAGGGTTGGCCAGGGTAGCTCGTTTTTGATCTTGGGCTCGCGCAGGTGACTCTTTCGTCTGTTTAGGGTTGGCCAGGGTAGCTCGTTTTTGATCTTGGGCTCGCGTAGGTGACTCTTGCATGGCTTGTTTTCGGACTTGGGCGCGCGTAGGTGCCCTTGTTTCGCCTCTTCCCCCGCCATCCCTTGACAGCTGTTTGAACAACAGGGTCAGGGCGGACGAGCAACAGAATCAACAGAAGCCGGGGGAAGAAGAGGCGGGAACAGGGAGAAATCCGGCTCGGCCGCCCACCCAGCAAATGTCCAGCGCCCAATGGGACGACGTGGCGGCGGAGTACGCTGCCCGGGTGGAGGCGTTCACGGCCCTTTTCGTCGACGAGATGCCCGAGCACTTGGGCTCGCGCAGGTGACTCTTTCGTCTGTTTAGGGTTGGCCAGGGTAGCTCGTTTTTGATCTTGGGCTCGCGTAGGTGACTCTTGCATGGCTTGTTTTCGGACTTGGGCGCGCGTAGGTGCCCTTGTTTCGCCTCTTCCCCCGCCATCCCTTGACAGCTGTTTGAACAACAGGGTCAGGACGGACGAGCAACAGAATCAACAGAAGCCGGGGGAAGAAGAGGCGGGAACAGGGAGAAATCCAGCTCGGCCGCCCACCCAGCAAATGTCCAGCGCCCAATGGGACGACGTGGCGGCGGAGTACGCTGCCCGGGTGGAGGCGTTCACGGCCCTTTTCGTCGACGAGATGCCCGAGCACTTGGGCTTGCGCAGGTGACTCTTTCGTCTGTTTAGGGTTGGCCAGGGTAGCTCGTTTTTGATCTTGGGCTCGTGCAGGTGACTCTTTCGTCTGTTTAGGGTTGGCCAGGGTAGCTCGTTTTTGATCTTGGGCTCGCGTAGGTGACTCTTGCATGGCTTGTTTTCGGACTTGGGCGCGCGTAGGTGCCCTTGTTTCGCCTCTTCCCCCGCCATCCCTTGACAGCTGTTTGAACAACAGGGTCAGGGCGGACGAGCAACAGAATCAACAGAAGCCGGGGGAAGAAGAGGCGGGAACAGGGAGAAATCCGGCTCGGCCGCCCACCCAGCAAATGTCCAGCGCCCAATGGGACGACGTGGCGGCGGAGTACGCTGCCCGGGTGGAGGCGTTCACGGCCCTTTTCGTCGACGAGATGCCCGAGCACTTGGGCTCGCGCAGGTGACTCTTTCGTCTGTTTAGGGTTGGCCAGGGTAGCTCGTTTTTGATCTTGGGCTCGCGTAGGTGACTCTTGCATGGCTTGTTTTCGGACTTGGGCGCGCGTAGGTGCCCTTGTTTCGCCTCTTCCCCCGCCATCCCTTGACAGCTGTTTGAACAACAGGGTCAGGGCGGACGAGCAACAGAATCAACAGAAGCCGGGGGAAGAAGAGGCGGGAACAGGGAGAAATCCGGCTCGGCCGCCCACCCAGCAAATGTCCAGCGCCCAATGGGACGACGTGGCGGCGGAGTACGCTGCCCGGGTGGAGGCGTTCACGGCCCTTTTCGTCGACGAGATGCCCGAGCACTTGGGCTCGCGCAGGTGACTCTTTCGTCTGTTTAGGGTTGGCCAGGGTAGCTCGTTTTTGATCTTGGGCTCGCGTAGGTGACTCTTGCATGGCTTGTTTTCGGACTTGGGCGCGCGTAGGTGCCCTTGTTTCGCCTCTTCCCCCGCCATCCCTTGACAGCTGTTTGAACAACAGGGTCAGGGCGGACGAGCAACAGAATCAACAGAAGCCGGGGGAAGAAGAGGCGGGAACAGGGAGAAATCCGGCTCGGCCGCCCACCCAGCAAATGTCCAGCGCCCAATGGGACGACGTGGCGGCGGAGTACGCTGCCCGGGTGGAGGCGTTCACGGCCCTTTTCGTCGACGAGATGCCCGAGCACTTGGGCTCGCGCAGGTGACTCTTTCGTCTGTTTAGGGTTGGCCAGGGTAGCTCGTTTTTGATCTTGGGCTCGCGTAGGTGACTCTTGCATGGCTTGTTTTCGGACTTGGGCGCGCGTAGGTGCCCTTGTTTCGCCTCTTCCCCCGCCATCCCTTGACAGCTGTTTGAACAACAGGGTCAGGGCGGACGAGCAACAGAATCAACAGAAGCCGGGGGAAGAAGAGGCGGGAACAGGGAGAAATCCGGCTCGGCCGCCCACCCAGCAAATGTCCAGCGCCCAATGGGACGACGTGGCGGCGGAGTACGCTGCCCGGGTGGAGGCGTTCACGGCCCTTTTCGTCGACGAGATGCCCGAGCACTTGGGCTCGCGCAGGTGACTCTTTCGTCTGTTTAGGGTTGGCCAGGGTAGCTCGTTTTTGATCTTGGGCTCGCGTAGGTGACTCTTGCATGGCTTGTTTTCGGACTTGGGCGCGCGTAGGTGCCCTTGTTTCGCCTCTTCCCCCGCCATCCCTTGACAGCTGTTTGAACAACAGGGTCAGGACGGACGAGCAACAGAATCAACAGAAGCCGGGGGAAGAAGAGGCGGGAACAGGGAGAAATCCAGCTCGGCCGCCCACCCAGCAAATGTCCAGCGCCCAATGGGACGACGTGGCGGCGGAGTACGCTGCCCGGGTGGAGGCGTTCACGGCCCTTTTCGTCGACGAGATGCCCGAGCACTTGGGCTTGCGCAGGTGACTCTTTCGTCTGTTTAGGGTTGGCCAGGGTAGCTCGTTTTTGATCTTGGGCTCGTGCAGGTGACTCTTTCGTCTGTTTAGGGTTGGCCAGGGTAGCTCGTTTTTGATCTTGGGCTCGCGTAGGTGACTCTTGCATGGCTTGTTTTCGGACTTGGGCGCGCGTAGGTGCCCTTGTTTCGCCTCTTCCCCCGCCATCCCTTGACAGCTGTTTGAACAACAGGGTCAGGGCGGACGAGCAACAGAATCAACAGAAGCCGGGGGAAGAAGAGGCGGGAACAGGGAGAAATCCGGCTCGGCCGCCCACCCAGCAAATGTCCAGCGCCCAATGGGACGACGTGGCGGCGGAGTACGCTGCCCGGGTGGAGGCGTTCACGGCCCTTTTCGTCGACGAGATGCCCGAGCACTTGGGCTCGCGCAGGTGACTCTTTCGTCTGTTTAGGGTTGGCCAGGGTAGCTCGTTTTTGATCTTGGGCTCGCGCAGGTGACTCTTTCGTCTGTTTAGGGTTGGCCAGGGTAGCTCGTTTTTGATCTTGGGCTCGCGTAGGTGACTCTTGCATGGCTTGTTTTCGGACTTGGGCGCGCGTAGGTGCCCTTGTTTCGCCTCTTCCCCCGCCATCCCTTGACAGCTGTTTGAACAACAGGGTCAGGGCGGACGAGCAACAGAATCAACAGAAGCCGGGGGAAGAAGAGGCGGGAACAGGGAGAAATCCGGCTCGGCCGCCCACCCAGCAAATGTCCAGCGCCCAATGGGACGACGTGGCGGCGGAGTACGCTGCCCGGGTGGAGGCGTTCACGGCCCTTTTCGTCGACGAGATGCCCGAGCACTTGGGCTCGCGCAGGTGACTCTTTCGTCTGTTTAGGGTTGGCCAGGGTAGCTCGTTTTTGATCTTGGGCTCGCGTAGGTGACTCTTGCATGGCTTGTTTTCGGACTTGGGCGCGCGTAGGTGCCCTTGTTTCGCCTCTTCCCCCGCCATCCCTTGACAGCTGTTTGAACAACAGGGTCAGGGCGGACGAGCAACAGAATCAACAGAAGCCGGGGGAAGAAGAGGCGGGAACAGGGAGAAATCCGGCTCGGCCGCCCACCCAGCAAATGTCCAGCGCCCAATGGGACGACGTGGCGGCGGAGTACGCTGCCCGGGTGGAGGCGTTCACGGCCCTTTTCGTCGACGAGATGCCCGAGCACTTGGGCTCGCGCAGGTGACTCTTTCGTCTGTTTAGGGTTGGCCAGGGTAGCTCGTTTTTGATCTTGGGCTCGCGTAGGTGACTCTTGCATGGCTTGTTTTCGGACTTGGGCGCGCGTAGGTGCCCTTGTTTCGCCTCTTCCCCCGCCATCCCTTGACAGCTGTTTGAACAACAGGGTCAGGACGGACGAGCAACAGAATCAACAGAAGCCGGGGGAAGAAGAGGCGGGAACAGGGAGAAATCCAGCTCGGCCGCCCACCCAGCAAATGTCCAGCGCCCAATGGGACGACGTGGCGGCGGAGTACGCTGCCCGGGTGGAGGCGTTCACGGCCCTTTTCGTCGACGAGATGCCCGAGCACTTGGGCTTGCGCAGGTGACTCTTTCGTCTGTTTAGGGTTGGCCAGGGTAGCTCGTTTTTGATCTTGGGCTCGTGCAGGTGACTCTTTCGTCTGTTTAGGGTTGGCCAGGGTAGCTCGTTTTTGATCTTGGGCTCGCGTAGGTGACTCTTGCATGGCTTGTTTTCGGACTTGGGCGCGCGTAGGTGCCCTTGTTTCGCCTCTTCCCCCGCCATCCCTTGACAGCTGTTTGAACAACAGGGTCAGGGCGGACGAGCAACAGAATCAACAGAAGCCGGGGGAAGAAGAGGCGGGAACAGGGAGAAATCCGGCTCGGCCGCCCACCCAGCAAATGTCCAGCGCCCAATGGGACGACGTGGCGGCGGAGTACGCCGGCGTTCACGGCCCTTTTCGTCGACGAGATGCCCGAGCACTTGGGCTCGCGCAGGTGACTCTTTCGTCTGTTTAGGGTTGGCCAGGGTAGCTCGTTTTTGATCTTGGGCTCGCGCAGGTGACTCTTTCGTCTGTTTAGGGTTGGCCAGGGTAGCTCGTTTTTGATCTTGGGCTCGCGTAGGTGACTCTTGCATGGCTTGTTTTCGGACTTGGGCGCGCGTAGGTGCCCTTGTTTCGCCTCTTCCCCCGCCATCCCTTGACAGCTGTTTGAACAACAGGGTCAGGACGGACGAGCAACAGAATCAACAGAAGCCGGGGGAAGAAGAGGCGGGAACAGGGAGAAATCCGGCTCGGCCGCCCACCCAGCAAATGTCCAGCGCCCAATGGGACGACGTGGCGGCGGAGTACGCTGCCCGGGTGGAGGCGTTCACGGCCCTTTTCGTCGACGAGATGCCCGAGCACTTGGGCTTGCGCAGGTGACTCTTTCGTCTGTTTAGGGTTGGCCAGGGTAGCTCGTTTTTGATCTTGGGCTCGTGCAGGTGACTCTTTCGTCTGTTTAGGGTTGGCCAGGGTAGCTCGTTTTTGATCTTGGGCTCGCGTAGGTGACTCTTGCATGGCTTGTTTTCGGACTTGGGCGCGCGTAGGTGCCCTTGTTTCGCCTCTTCCCCCGCCATCCCTTGACAGCTGTTTGAACAACAGGGTCAGGGCGGACGAGCAACAGAATCAACAGAAGCCGGGGGAAGAAGAGGCGGGAACAGGGAGAAATCCGGCTCGGCCGCCCACCCAGCAAATGTCCAGCGCCCAATGGGACGACGTGGCGGCGGAGTACGCTGCCCGGGTGGAGGCGTTCACGGCCCTTTTCGTCGACGAGATGCCCGAGCACTTGGGCTCGCGCAGGTGACTCTTTCGTCTGTTTAGGGTTGGCCAGGGTAGCTCGTTTTTGATCTTGGGCTCGCGCAGGTGACTCTTTCGTCTGTTTAGGGTTGGCCAGGGTAGCTCGTTTTTGATCTTGGGCTCGCGTAGGTGACTCTTGCATGGCTTGTTTTCGGACTTGGGCGCGCGTAGGTGCCCTTGTTTCGCCTCTTCCCCCGCCATCCCTTGACAGCTGTTTGAACAACAGGGTCAGGGCGGACGAGCAACAGAATCAACAGAAGCCGGGGGAAGAAGAGGCGGGAACAGGGAGAAATCCGGCTCGGCCGCCCACCCAGCAAATGTCCAGCGCCCAATGGGACGACGTGGCGGCGGAGTACGCTGCCCGGGTGGAGGCGTTCACGGCCCTTTTCGTCGACGAGATGCCCGAGCACTTGGGCTCGCGCAGGTGACTCTTTCGTCTGTTTAGGGTTGGCCAGGGTAGCTCGTTTTTGATCTTGGGCTCGCGTAGGTGACTCTTGCATGGCTTGTTTTCGGACTTGGGCGCGCGTAGGTGCCCTTGTTTCGCCTCTTCCCCCGCCATCCCTTGACAGCTGTTTGAACAACAGGGTCAGGGCGGACGAGCAACAGAATCAACAGAAGCCGGGGGAAGAAGAGGCGGGAACAGGGAGAAATCCGGCTCGGCCGCCCACCCAGCAAATGTCCAGCGCCCAATGGGACGACGTGGCGGCGGAGTACGCTGCCCGGGTGGAGGCGTTCACGGCCCTTTTCGTCGACGAGATGCCCGAGCACTTGGGCTCGCGCAGGTGACTCTTTCGTCTGTTTAGGGTTGGCCAGGGTAGCTCGTTTTTGATCTTGGGCTCGCGCAGGTGACTCTTTCGTCTGTTTAGGGTTGGCCAGGGTAGCTCGTTTTTGATCTTGGGCTCGCGTAGGTGACTCTTGCATGGCTTGTTTTCGGACTTGGGCGCGCGTAGGTGCCCTTGTTTCGCCTCTTCCCCCGCCATCCCTTGACAGCTGTTTGAACAACAGGGTCAGGGCGGACGAGCAACAGAATCAACAGAAGCCGGGGGAAGAAGAGGCGGGAACAGGGAGAACTCCGGCTCGGCCGCCCACCCAGCAAATGTCCAGCGCCCAATGGGACGACGTGGCGGCGGAGTACGCTGCCCGGGTGGAGGCGTTCACGGCCCTTTTCGTCGACGAGATGCTCGAGCCTTTTACGGCACCGGCGCGGTTGCTTGACGTCGGGTGCGGGGCTGGCGCGGCTGCCCGCCGCGCCGCCGAGCGAGGGTTCGAGGTGAGCGCCTGCGACGCGTCGAGGAAGATGGTCGAGCTTCTTGGGGAGCGAGTCCCGGGGGTTGCGTGCGTGGTGGCCGACGGGGCGAGCCTGCCGGCGGAGTGGTCCACCCGATTTTCCTACGCGATCAGCAACTTTTCGGTCATCTTCTTCGCGAGCCCCGCGGCCGGCCTCCGCGAGATCCGCCGCTGCCTCGCGGACGGCGGCGTCGCCGTGGTCTCGGCCTGGGGGACCCCGGCGGAGACCCCCGCTTTCCGCGTGTTTCCCGACGCCATCAAATCCGTCCTTCCCGAACGCGACTTGCAGCCCGGCCGCATCGCCGGGTCTGTGGAGGCGCTGGGGGATCTCCTGCGCGAGGCTCGTTTTGAGCGCATCAAAATTGTAGGCCCGGTGCAAAAACGGCTCCGCGTCGGCAGCGCGGAAGCGTTCTACGAACGCTTCGCCCTCGGGTCCGCGCCGACGAAAGCGTTGCTGGCGACCCTCGGAGACGCGGAGCGCCGGGTGTTGAAGGAGAAGGTGATGCAGCTGGCGACGGAGAGGGGCGGCCAGCCCGACGGCAGTATCGACCTGCCAGCGAGTGCCTACTTTGCCTACGGCACGAAAGTGTGAGTCAAAAAAAACTGCGTTCTGGCCAGGCGCGTGCGTTTTGCTTTCGTCCGGGTCCCGGCTCACGAAGGCCTTACCAGCCCGACGGAAGGATCGACGTTCTAGCGCCTACTTTGCTTACGGCACGAAGGTGTGTGCCAAAAAACTGCGTTCTGGTCAGGCGCGTGCATTTTGCTAACGCTTGGCCCTCGGGTCCGAAGGCGTTGCGACCCTCCGAGACGAGCAACCTGGACACTTGCCTATTCTGGAGTGAATCGACAACAACGTGTGCCTGTTGTTGTGATTGAGCCACCGGCCAGAATAGCACTCTCTCTCACCCGGTTTTCTATCTCTCAGCGTGGGGCCTAATTCTCCACAGTTCTTCCACCACCATTCATGTTGGCGCCTTGTAGCGCATTGCGGCGTTTTTTGAGAGAACCTACTCATGTGCAATGCAAGACGGGGTAAATAGGACCTTGATGGCAACCCCAGTGGAAAATGATGGGAAGTATAGCACGTTTTATTGGAGCCAAGCTACCACGTGTCCGTGTCTGTATGGAGACAAAAGGTTCGCAAAAGGCGCGTCGCTGGTGTGGTGGGTCTCGTAGGGGACAAATGAGTCTCGCACACCAACGCAACGCAACGCCGCGGGGTTGGCAACCCAGCCTGCTCGGATCATTTTACCGAAGTTACCAAAATGAGTTGATAAGACTTTGTGTTGCTGAAAGGGTCTTTTCCAGGATCGCCAGTTCTCGAGGTCCAGGGGCGCTCTTTTTTCACTTCAGTTTTCTGCCGGAGGCATCAGACCCCTGGACATAGGGTTTAAACATCCCAAGGGTGCGTGCACCTCATGCACCCTGAAGAAGGGCCGGTGTCAGGCGAACGCTCGTTGGTGGCCGGAGTCCGTTCTGTGAAATGTACCTTCGTTCGATAGTTGCGTACTGGCTTAGCGGTGCGAAGCCTCCGTGGCCACTTGGCCGCCTCATCGGGTTCGGTTCTGTTGGCTCACGGTTGAACGTGCTGCGTGGATACTCTCTCGTGGCACCCTGCTACTCTGAAAAGGGTTGTAGTTCGCTTTGAAAAGTGTGACTAGGGCCCAGGTTGTGTCAGTCCGTGCAGCGGGGAGGGGGTGTCAATTCACTTTTCCACGTTGGCGTCTCGGCTCCGCTCCAGAATGCGGCGAAAGTGCCTCTGGGGCATCGGCTTCGCACCACTCGACATCGCAAGCCGAGCCTCCTAGCTGTGCACACTGTCGAAACGGCTCTCGATGACTTCCACCGCAGTCAACTCGTACTCAGTTTCGTGGACACGAAACTGTGGGGGCAACCCGAAGGGGACTTGGATCTTAACCCCTTTGACGAAAAGTTATTGAGAAAGATACAACCATCCCTCGCCATGATGGATTTGCTACGCTTCTAGTAATGTTATGAACGTGGTCGCGCGTTTTTTTCTCTTTCAAGTATGCCAATACAGCAGTACTACTGCATGGAATATTTGACTACTTCTTATGCTTGTGCTGCTCACGGTTGCAGGTGTCGGAGAACCTACAACCTCTAGGTGGGATCGACCCCTGTGAGAGTAAGCGAAGAACAATTCCCCAACTTCTTTGAAGACATTTGTTGAAAACAACGTTGCCGTTAAGTATGTCGTTGTTCATTTCTGTAGAACAGACATACAGAAGGGTGGCGGGGGGCGGAGGGGCAAAGGTGCACGGGCATGGCGCGGGAAGATGTCGTGCTGGTACCGCCTATCAACTTTGGCATGATCATGCCCAACGTGTACCGGTCCGGATGCCCGACGAAGGAGAATTTCCCGTTCCTGAAGCGCCTGGGCCTGCGGTGCGTGTTGTACGTCGGAACCGAGACCCTCCCGGCGGGATACGACCTCATGAAGCGGCAGGAGATCGTGGAGAAGATGCTCGTGGTGCCAATGGAAGCCAACAAGGAGCCCTTCATCACCGTCCCCCCAGAAGACATCAGCAACGCACTCTCCATCTTGCTCAACAAGGAGCTGCACCCAGTGTTACTGCACTCCATGAAAGGACGAAACCGAGCCGGTGTCATCGTTGGCTGCTTGCGTAAGCTACAAGGTTGGTCACTTGTGTCCATATACGAGGAGTACGACCGATACAGAGGCTCTGAAAAGGGACCGGCTGTCGACAAACGGTACATCGAGACCTTCCAGCCGCGCATTACGTACAGACCTGAGACTCTGCCAGAAGGCTGGTCGCTAAGCTACGTGCGTGACGGGTACGTGCGCATCACAGAAGACAGTGCGTCGGCGCTTGAACAGAAGGATCCTGAGGCGGACGAAGCCGATTCTAAGCCTCCTTAGTCTCTCTGAGGCGCATATGGTGCGCCATGCGCATCATACCAGGCAGCCCGTTGGCACTGAACGCTTCTGAAGCCTCTTTAGTCTCTGAGACATACATGATGCGACGTGCGCAGTCTTAGTAGGCAGCGCATCGGCACAGAACGGTCCTCAAGCCGGATTCAACCCCCTGCGTCTCGAAGGCTTACATGGTGCGCCTTGCGCATCATGCCAGGCAGCCCGCGGCACAGAGGGGTCCCGGTAAACGAAGCCGTGATGGTCAGCTTGCAAAGCTTAAGTCGGAGGCAGCACAGTGCCACAACCCCGTCCTGCCCTGTGGCTGACCGTCTCGACGAGCTTGTGGTCAGCGCGAGCGCCAAGCCCCAAGGTGCGCCAAGCCTTGATGCTTTAGTTTGGGAAATCGGTAGCCACTTGATCCGATTCCGATGGCTACCGTTGGGAGCAGAAAATAAATAAGGCGTTGTATGAACGCGCCAAAACGCATGAGGTCGGGTTGTTTGAGGATCTGAAAATCGAAGCTAGCCCTGGTTGTGCGGATGCCGCGTACACCGTGCAAGTGCAGCATGCCCAACCCTCATCGAACCGATGGCGCCCTCTATTTCGCCTTTCGTCCCGCACTTCCGAAGCCCCGAATCAGTGGGTGCTGATGCCTGGAGCCTTCCATCAAGGTTTGGCCATGTGTGGTGGCGAGGCAAAAGAAGGAAGATACGTAGAGGACACAAAACCAGGCGTTTGGAAGGTCCCTCGGTAGACTTTCAAAACGCCGAAATCGTCATAGCATAGACACCCCGTTCCCCCTATGCGGCGAGGCGGAGGTGCCCCGCGTTGGCAACCGGACGATGTGCAACATCCACTCACACAGCGTGAAGAAAGGGGGGCACATCGGCTTGTTTCAGGGCGTCGTCCACCTGGTTGGCCAGCCACTCGGGCAGGTCAACTTTCCCCGGCCACGCCAGTTGGGTGGGACACCATATACGTCGCAGAGCCATGTAAGAAGAGAATTGGAGCTGAGTGTGCTTACAGAAAAAGAATCGGGAAGGTGTGACTGACATTCTTTGATCCTGTTGGTTCAGGCTTGTTCAGGAGTGCTACCATTTACCGGGATATTACTAGTCGTCGAAGCCAGCCCCACCCCGAATTCTTGTGTCGATTCGAGGTGGTCGTGCTCGTCTAGCCATGCGTCTTGCTCCAGTTCCCTCAGTAAACTGCAAAACCTTCTCTGGAATTGGGACGCGTGTATTCCTTAGAGGAAGGCACTTCCTGAGCAGTCGTGAGGGGCTGACCGGTCGATAGTAAACAGAAGCCTCAAGCTCTTCGTGCATTGCCGGTGCGATTGTGACCAAAAGTTCACCTTCTCCTTTTTACAAAAGCAACCTGCGCAAACCCTAAGCAGCACCACAAATACACGAAAAGAGACGGTCAGACGGTACCAAGAAGACAGAAAGTCACCTACTGCGGCACCATACTGAGGAAGGCCTACCGATAGTAAGGTATGTGGACAATGGCCGAAACCACCAATGACCAACGACCAAGGTACCCACCGATCCTCTTACCTCGTGTAACCACCACTCTTACGACACCTCAGAGCACAAAGAATATCTTCCCTTAACGACGAAGGTCACCCGGAGACTTCAAAACCCCGGAGTTTCAAGCGAACTTTCACTCTAAAAGGATTCTCAAGCGAATCTCAACTCTAAAAAAACGAACCCGTTTTAGCAAAGGTTGGAATCCACAGAATTTCAAGTGAAAGTGACACTCTAAAGCAGGAGAGCCTCCCCAATCCCGGGGGGGAGGGGGCGGTGGTAGGAGAGACGGGGGTTCGGCAACCGGCGACACACCGTAGAGGTAGGGGGACGCCAGTCTTCCGGCGGGAGAGTGAACGAGAAGAAGAAGCGCACGAACACACGAACCAAGAGGCGTGCGAGGGGAGGAGGATGGTGCCCTCGATGGACCTCCAAGACGCCGAAATCGTCATCGACGACGACGAAAGCATAGAAGACCCGTACCCGCCCTGCGGCAGTGATGCGGAGGCGCCCCGCGTGGGCACCCGGATGATGTGCAACATCCACTCGAGCGTGAAGAAGGGCGCCATCGGCTCGTTCCAGGGCGTCGTCCACCTCGCCGGCCAGACCCTCTGGCAGGTCAACTTCCCCGGGCACGCCAGTTGGATGGGGCATCCCGACGACGTTGTCGTGTGCGCGGCGGATGCCGTCCCCGAGGAGCCCACGAAGAAGTTGTGGGGGTACACAGTCACAGCCGTCGGCAACGCCGCGCTGCCGTTTAGGAGGACTTGCTTGGTCGGACCCGACCACTACACGTGCGTGCGGTCGTTTGTGTTGATCGTGGTTTTGTCCGTGCTGTACTTGACGACGTGCACTCTGGGGGAAGGTGTGGTTGCGGCGGTGCTCGCGGTGGCGACGCTGAAGCTGCTGGTCCGGACGGGTTCGATGGACCCGGGGGTGGTACCGTGTGGAGACGGGGCGGAGGAGGGGGTGTGGTGCCGGACGTGCCAGCACTACCGCCCGCCACGCGCGTCGCATTGCGTGTACTGCAACTTCTGCGTGCAGCGGTTCGACCACCACTGCCCATGGACCGGGACGTGCATCGGCCAGAGGAACTACCGGTACTTCTTCGCCTTCGTCACGACGTGCGCCGTCTACGGAGGGTTCGCGGCGGTCTCGAGCTTTTTGCGGCTGTACCGCCGGTCCCAGCTGCCGCCCACCCCTTCGGGCGAAGCCTCCGACGCCGGCGACCTGACCTTGCCCGACGGCTTCAACTCCACCGGGTTTGAGTCCGAGCCTTTCACGACGCCGTTCGCGACCGCATGCGCGGACCTGCCGCTGACGGCGGCGATGCTGGTCGTCTGCGCTGGGCTGCTCATCCCGATCGTGTCGCTGCTGTCGTTCCACTGCTTCCTGGTTTCCACGAACCAGACCACCGTCGAGTTCCTCCGGAAGAAGCACAAGAACGGCAACCCGTACAACAAGGGCTGCTTCCGGAACTGGATCGACGTGCTCTGCACGGCAATCCCGGCAAGCAAGGTGTGTTCATGTGTGTTGTCAGACCACGTTTTTATGTGGTCCCTTCCTGCGTCCTGTGTATGTGAGTGGGTGTTACGGACGTTGGGGCTGCACCAAATGGAAGACGAAGTCTAAAGACGAGGAAACATCGACTCAGACATATCAGCCGAGAACAGCCAATCAGGGAGCCCACGGCACAGAGGAGCCTACGGCGCGGTGGTGAAGTAAGGAAGCTCGCTTGCATGTCACCCTCTACTCACGTTTTAACGTGGTGCTTCCCTTCACGGAAGTACGAAGTAAGGAAGCTCGCTTGCATGTCACCCTCTACTCACGTTTTAACGTGGTGCTTCCCTTCACGGAAGTACGAAGTAAGGAAGCTCGCTTGCATGTCACCCTCTACTCACGTTTTAACGTGGTGCTTCCCTTCACGGAAGTACGAAGTAAGGAAGCTCGCTTGCATGTCACCCTCTACTCACGTTTTAACGTGGTGCTTCCCTTCACGGAAGTACGAAGTAAGGAAGCTCGCTTGCATGTCACCCTCTACTCACGTTTTAACGTGGTGCTTCCCTTCACGGAAGTACGAAGTAAGGAAGCTCGCTTGCATGTCACCCTCTACTCACGTTTTAACGTGGTGCTTCCCTTCACGGAAGTACGAAGTAAGGAAGCTCGCTTGCATGTCACCCTCTACTCACGTTTTAACGTGGTGCTTCCCTTCACGGAAGTACGAAGTAAGGAAGCTCGCTTGCATGTCACCCTCTACTCACGTTTTAACGTGGTGCTTCCCTTCACGGAAGTACGAAGTAAGGAAGCTCGCTTGCATGTCACCCTCTACTCACGTTTTAACGTGGTGCTTCCCTTCACGGAAGTACGAAGTAAGGAAGCTCGCTTGCATGTCACCCTCTACTCACGTTTTAACGTGGTGCTTCCCTTCACGGAAGTACGAAGTAAGGAAGCTCGCTTGCATGTCACCCTCTACTCACGTTTTAACGTGGTGCTTCCCTTCACGGAAGTACGAAGTAAGGAAGCTCGCTTGCATGTCACCCTCTACTCACGTTTTAACGTGGTGCTTCCCTTCACGGAAGTACGACCATGCTGTGTGAGGTGCGTGTGCGTGGGTGCGTACTAAGCAGGGTCTCTTGCAAAAGCTCTCTCTAAAAACGTAGGTCTTCTATCGTTGGGGGGAATGAAGCTCCACGAAATCGCTCACCCCAAGCCAAACACCACAGGTGACCGCAAAGCATTCAGTCTGCGGAGCCCGTCGTGGTTACGAGCAGCGGCTCGGTGTGCATTCTCTTTTTTTTATAAGCGCCAGCTTGAAAGGAAATGCTCGACGATGCTGCCCGACAAAGAACAGAAGGGATCCCAAGTGCTGTAACTACCGAACCACGTGTTGAACGGACGTGATGTCATGCGGGTCTACCCTGCTACCCCCTGCACGACAAATCACACAGACACAAGTCTAACCCTACACGACAAGTCATACAGACACAAGTCAAAAGTCCTCAGTGAGAAAACAACACACGGTGGTGTAAGCGAAGAACAAATCAGATTGTGTCCGTATTGTATTTGCCCCTTACCTCTATATTTCCTCCCTTCCATTCGGAGTCAAAGCAGCTACGCCGAGTATTTCTTACCTGCTCAAGGGACTGGGCTGCTTTGTAGGAAATGCTTGAGGAGGCTGCCAGTCGCGATAGATCAAAGGAGGTAAATGTGCTGTAGCCCACACGAAACACAAGTGTGTGTGTAGATCTGGGTTTAGTGGCGGGCGTAAGCGTTCAACAAAAAAGACCCACTTTGTAGTTGTGTGGATTGTTTTCTCCCCCTCGTATTTCATTTCGCTTCTATACAACAACATATTCTTCAAGACTTGCTGCTAGCATCAAGCATGATACGTCGAACCATTTACGAAGAATTCCCCCTCCCACGCAGGAAGCTCTTTTTCCGACTTCGAAGGCAACAACGACCCGGCGTTCGGAGACGAGGAAGAAATGCAAGATAAGCTCGACGAAGACGAAGCTGACTTCGAAGACAGCGAGGCGGACGATGGACAAGCCTAGACACGCCCGTCTGAAAACAGCCAAGGCTGGGCCACACACACTGTCTGAAAGACGCGAGCGAGTCGCGCATACTCTGCGAAGAAATGCAGACAGCTACGTAGTGAGAAACATAACACAGACAAGCAAATAAGCTGAAGGCACCCGAATCGGCACCCACGCACACAAAACACACGCACATCGGAGTCAAGGCGGAAGTCGTGGAAGAATGTGTCCCCCCGCCTCACCAGCCCAAGTGACTACCTCTTTGCACGACACCGGGGAGTAGGGGTGGACTGGCTTGGAATGCGCGCTCGAACACTGATTGCACTGACTGCGTTTGTCGCCTTTCATTTGCTGCGTTGTCATCAATACTTTATCGCTCCTGCAAAAAGGGAAGCAGCAAACGCGAACTGCACAGCAGCGAAAGGCAAAGCAAGTGGAAGCAAGCAACTTGCTCGCCTTTCCATGACAAGACGGTGTTTTCTTCGTGCTGCATCTCAACCGAGTGTGTCACTTTTCGCGCGTGGTACGAGGCATCTCGTCGGCGCTTAGTCCTCGGCACTGCATGAGAAGGTGTTCAGATGGCATAAACACCTCGCAGGTGACGGTGGTGGATGGTTTTCTAATTGAGTTGTATGCCAGAAACATCTTTTCCCGTGATTGTTGGACAATAATGTGGTCGAGCGATCCCTCCTTTCGTGCTTGCCAGATCTCTTTCATGTTTGTCATTTTTGCAGGGACAAGTATGTAGATCTCTCCTCTTGTACTTGTCATCCGCACCATGTCTGGATCCCTTCTTTCGTACTTGGGAAGTACGTGGTCTACAGGTGCCGTTCTTCTTATTCTGCCCTTCTTCTACCACTTCGTGTCTGTTACGCCTTGTTTCTACCCCGTCTCAACTAGGGTGCTTAACACACGCGATACTTGCGAAACCACGTTTCCTTTTTGGCGACCGACACTGGACAACCGAAGATCGATACAAATGGAGTGCAGCAGGGAGGGCGGGTCTTGTGTTCCAGTTAGGAAGCTTTCACGAGCGTTGGCCGAGACGGAATTCTACCTCGGTACCTTGCACTCGTCACTTTGAACCAAGAAAGGTAGAAAGAGGACCAGTGGCATTGGGGTAAGCGCCGCAGAGGCCTTAGAGAGTGAGAGAAGAAGGCTACTGCGAGGTCACGGGGGATGCGGGTGGGCCTTACCCCGGCACTCGTTGCAAGCAACGGACTACTTGGTGCAAGCTAGATAAGTAAGCAAGACACGAAGCGAAAGAGTCAACACAAAATTAAGCTCCGAAAACCGAAAACCATGTCAATCAAGGGTGGGCGGGTGGGAAAGCAAATCCTGGGACCCACCCGTACAGGCCCCCCTCCCTCTTCTGCTGAGCTGCGGGGCGAGGTTGTGACCCCCTCTCGTTGTGGGAGAGCGGCCGCAGTGGGACGTCCCACCAATGTTCCTCCGGACGAGCGGGAACGTTCTATCGAGACAGCACTGATCTTGGATCAGGGAGGTGTGTCTTGTGGATTGACCACTTCGAGGAAGCTTCGTAGGGTGGCCACAAACGCTTCGCCATACGACAGTTTCTGTCTCGCGCAATTTCTCGCTTTCACCATTCGTTGCAACTACAAAACTCTTGCTTGGGCCTTCCACAGAAGAGGGCCAAGCAAAAGAAATACTCGAGGGGCTGCCTTGGGCATACTTCGAAGGAGGCTAGAGGGGGAGAAACAATACAACTACGAAATGGGTCTTTTTTGTTGAACGCGTACGCCCAAATGGAGCCTTCGGGGTGTCGGTGGACAAGGGGCGTCGGAGGTGGTGCTTTCGTGACGCCTTGCGGAATGCACATGAAGGATTCGTTGAAACGGTTGACTCGAACACTATCGTAGGACTCGCAAAAGTCGGCTGGCTCGCGCTTGCAGGAACTTATGTAAAGCTTGCTACCGGGCCCTCTTCAACGTTCGCCAGCTCAGTTGCGACCATTTTGTGCTTGTACTGGTCCTTGAAACTAATCGCGTTATCGTGACGGATGGCAGAGGCCTGGCTGGTCGAGATCTGCAGGATATCTTGGACGGCCCACTGACGAAACGGCCTGAAAATCCGACACACCCAGGATACTCATCACCCAATGCGTAAAGGTGAGTCGCTTCAGGGTTGAGCGAGCATTGCAGAGAGCAGCCTGGTTGCGCGGGATATCTCTACGACTTGCGCCCGCCGTAGTAGTACGGGATAGTAGTGGGGCGACCGGATACTCCTCGGAGAGATGGTCCCTGCACTCTAACTCGTCTCTCTTTTAAGTTTTATATGGACTATCGAAGATAAGAATGTCGTCCTGGCAGCACGAAATATCACGCATGTTAATGGGAATCGACACTGCTATCCACGTGAAAGCAACTTGGATGCAAGGAACAATACATTATGGCAGTGGCACATCATGCATTAAATTTTGCTTGCAGGCGTGTGCTTTTCAACCATGCAGGTTGGAAGAGGCAGTGACAGAAACCTGTTCCTACTTCTGGTCTCTCCGAATCTGGAGCCTTTTTGGAGCAAGTCCGATTCTGCAGCATGTTCACGAACCTGCGAAACAGGTGGGGGCCGGACAACCCCGGGTATATGAAGCAGTGCCCAGGTTGCATCAGATGATGACGGAAGGAGACAACGTTCCTGTGCCCAGCAACGAATGCCGTGCATCTTCACCGGCGTTTTGTGTATGGCTAAAACAGGACGGTCCGGAGTAGAAGGGTGCGTTGTGGCGAGGCAACCGATTCGGCTTTCCTGTCGTCTGTTGTACAGGTTTGTCTGCGGCATGGATGCAGAACCGATCGTGTATGTACAAGGTTGCAGGGGATTCCCCAAGACCCGCAAAGCTGAGTTCGAGCCAAATAGAGGGGACCGTTGAATTCATACATGAAGTCCGGCCTCGAGCGCGGGTGGCCACACCCGGAAGCTGAGCATGCACCTCGCGCGGCTGCTGCTGAGCGGAGCCTCGGCGACGAAGCCGGCGTGTTCCGCGTCGACGACCTGCCCGGACTCCTACCCGGCCCTCTTCGCCACCATTATACACTACTAATAGTCGTCGTACTGTGTAACGCAGGTGCATCGACCACATTCAAAAGACAGCACGCGGCAGCGCTTCATCATCAACGAGCGGCCGCAAAGGGCCACCAGGCGCTGACCCTCAGGAGGGACTATTTCGCTCGTGCAAACTGTGTCGCGTCGTTGCCGTCCCTTTCGTCAATCATTTGCAACTACAGAAGCAGGTGGGTTTCTTCGTAACAGAAGCCGTAGAATAATCCGACAACAAAGTGGCTCCCGGAAGATGAAGACCGCGTGCGACGACGCAAGCGACGCAGCCGAGAGAAGATGGGTGTTGTTGTGAGCGAGCTGGCGGAGTACAAGCGGCTACAAAGGCCGGCAGAGACCGGGCCACTATCTCGCGCCATTTCCTTGTCATTTTCTTGCAACCACGAAGGCAGGTGGGGTTCTCCGTAGAAGAAAGTAGAATACTCCGAAAGAAAAGTGGCTCCCGGCAGATGGAGACCGCGTGCGACGATGAAAGCGATGCAGCCGAGAGAAGATGGGTGTCGTTGTGAGCGAGCTGGCGGCGTACAAGCGGCTACAAAGGCCGGCAGAGACCGGGCCGCACAAATTACTATCTCGCGCCATTTCCTCTCTCTCTTGTCATTTTCTTGCAACCACGAAAGCAGGTGGGGTTCTCCGTAGAAGAAAGTAGAATACTCCGAAAGAAAAGTGGCTCCCGGCAGATGGAGACCGCGTGCGACGATGCAAGCGATGCAGCCGAGAAGATGGATGTCGTCGTGAGTGAGCTGGCCTGCGAGGACCCGCGCCGTGTGGCCATATCTGAGTTCGACGTGCTCATTCGGAAGCTGGGCATGCACCTCGCGCGGCCGCTGCTGAGCGAAGTGTATCGGAGCCTCGGCGGCGAAGCCGGCGTGTTCCACGTCGACGACCTGGCCATCCTCCCCGACTCCTACCCGGCCCTCTTCGCGACGATGTACCGCAGGTGCGTCGACCTGAAAGACGACGCGAGGCAGCGCTCCATCATCAACGAGCGGCTGCAAGGCCAGCAGGCGCTGGCCCTCAGGAGGGACGAACTGGGCCGGAAGCTGTCCCGCGCCGCCAAAAAGCGGGAGCTACTCGAAGCCCACGCAGCCGCGCTGACCGGCGGGCTCCTGCAGCACGCGGAGGCGGAGGAGACGCTGAGGGACGACATGCGGGCAGCCGTCGCCGCCGTCAAAGCGTCGCAGCTCCGCGTAGCGGAGCTCAAGCAGCGGATGGACGACCGCAGGGGGCACGAGCTGCGGCTCATGCAGGTCCTCGAAGACAGAAAATCCGAGGTTTGCGCCTCTCTGTGGGTTTTTGCGAATAACCAGTAACTACCTCCTTGGAGAGCATACTTGTTATAGCTGAAATGGAACGTTAGCAGCGGTTAAACCTGAACGAACATATTTAACCCAACTCCGACCAACCGGACATATACGTCAGGTTTAATCTGGAATTTTTTTGCATAAGCGCCAGCTTGGAAGGAAATGCTCGACGATGCTGCTCCAAAGAACAGAAGGGATCCCAAGTGCTGTAACTACCGAGCCACGTGTTGAACGGACGTGAGGTCATGCGGGTCTACCCCTACACGACAAATACACAAACACAACATGTCAAAGTCCTGAGTGAAAAAAAACAACACACGGTGGTGTAAGCGAAGAACAAATGTGTGTTCAGAAGGCGCCAAAGACAATCCCTATATGGAATTGACCCATTGTGAGCATATCTTTTCATTGCCGCCTTTGAACGTCAAAGAAGTCGTCAGTAATGTCTACCAACAGTCGAACAACCCAGGAACTTGGGCGGTGAATTTTACACGATTCCTGGAAGTAAGCTGGCGGCCACGGAAATGGAGAGCGTGGGGTCTACAGAGGGAGAGGACGAGGAGGAAGAACAGGATGAAGAAGTGATGAGTCGCGCACAGAGATATGCCGAGCAGGCTCGCTGCTTCTGTCCCACTCTGTCGGACGAAGCGGCGTGCTTGATGTGGGTGACCGCAAACTGGCCTCGGGCCAAGTCAAGGCCGGCTCCGCCACATGACGTACTTCCGGCTGTCCCGAATCGACTGAATCGGGGCGTACCGGCGATCGGTCATGCTTGAGATGACGCAGTTCGAGGATCGTCGGTCTCGCGAGGACACGTACGAAGGAGGAGATCCTGCGGTGGAAGACATCGTCGAAAAACAGGTCACATGAGAAAGGCCCCGGGTTAAGCAAAACATATGCATACCAGAATGACGACACTTTAAAAAGGAACTCTTTCGACAAACGTCACCCCGGATTCTCAAGTGAATTTCCACTCAAAAGTACCGGCTTTTTATTGCTCGGAACACTCGAAATGGAACAGATTACGTCGATGAAGAAGAAACACGGCGAAGCCGTTGCGAGCGCGGAGGAGGCGGACGCGCACGTGCAGGAGATCGAGCGCAGCCTAGCCCGCGCCGTGAAGGAGCGGGACCGGCGGGCGTCCGTCGCGGGGCACCTGCAGGCGGCCCTGCGGGAGGCGGACGCCGGCTTGACGAAGATCGAAGACGAGCTCTCGCGGCCGGATTCGCCGCTCAACGGCGCCGCCGCGGCGCTGGGCGCGGCGGAGGCCGACGAGCGGGCAGCGCTCGAGGCGCGCGAGCGCTGCGCGGCGCGGATTTCGGACGCCGACGAAGAAAAGACAGAGCAGAAGGCGCTGCAGGGCTCCGTCGACCGGCAGCTCTCCGACTTGGTCCAGGAGGCCCTGCGCCTCGCTGAAGAGCACGAGAGGGTGCAGGCCACGGCGGTCGAGTGGGAAGACATCGTCGAAGAGCTCGAAGATGCGAACGCCGAGTGGCGCGCCCTGCGGAAGTCGACCGCCGACCAAGACCTGAGCATCCTCGAGCGCGAGCTCAGGCTCCGCCTGGAACGGCAGCGGGCGTCGCTCTCCCCAGGCGCCACGACCACGCGGAGGCATTCCCGGGCGGCGGACGACGCCGCACAGCAACGGAGCGCCCTCAAACCGATCTCCGCCAACCTCCCCGCCGGCGCGGGCAAGCCCGGGAAGCCGTCGGCCGCGTCTCCCGGCCAGGCGGCGAAGCCGCCTGGGGGATACAGGGCCCGGAAGGAACCGTTCGATCCGTCGCAACCTCTGCCGTCGAACATGTGGTATGTCATTCATACTAAATCTAATCGGCATCCCTCTTCTTGAACGACCGACAGCTTTCCTCGGTTGCCTTTTTTGTATTTTCCCATCGTGTCTTATCGACTACCTTCACCATTTGATCGAGCGCATACGAGTATGCGCTCGGATCTGGAACGAGGAACAGTCTTGGTTTTTGCATTTTAATTGGCATATGATCGATTCAATTTGCATTCCCTCCATACCTTTCGAGGATGTGGTATGTCATTCATACTCGTTCTAATCGGCATCCGTCTTCTTGAATCGCGAACGATTTTTCCGTAAAATGTTAACACCCCCCATTGGAGATTATCGAGGCGAGGTCATGCCATTGTTTAGCTATCTCACTAGAGCGGAGTGCTGCTCCGATTCAGAACGTGATTGACTCACTCTAGTGATTAGCGTTCTTGACCTTGTGCATACCAGTCTCTTTCATTTGCCAGTCTTTGATTTCATTTCATGCGTGGTTGACCACCATAGTAGGGTGTGATGACCACAATCGAGAACGGGAAGTACGAAATGCAAAAAAGCCGCCGGAAATCGCCATTTCCCCCCTATTTTGGGGTGTTCATGTGGTGTACTTGGGATGTTCTTAGTAGAGGGGGGGTCGAATAATATCACCTGTGTTATTATTCGTTTTGTCGAATAATCATAAAAAGTTCCAGGTATCCGAACAGTAGCAGGATTAAATAATGTTGGTGTTTTTAGACAACCACGTGTGTCAAATAACTGTTATTATTCGACCCCCCCCCCTTTAAGTTCCATGGGGAAGTTAGGTTTTCCACTATGCGTGGTTGACCATCATAGTATGGCGTGATGACCGCAAGGGGTGTACTCGAGAACGGGAAGTACTAAATGCAAAAGAATTGCCGGAAACCGCCGTTTCCCCCCCCTATTTTGGTGTGTGTACTTGGGAAGTTCTTAGTTAAGTTTTCCACTGTGGATCCACACCAACAGGGGCGACGAATCGGCCGACCTGCTGCCGCACGCGCACCCGCCAGAGCCGCACGGCTGGGGGCATCCCCGGAGGCCGGCGGCCGCGCCAGCGGCCGTGCAGCAGCACAGCTCGGCGGCGTCGCGGTGGGACGGGAGCAGCAGCGAGGTCGCGGACGCGGCGGCGGCCGCCGCGGCCGCGCGGAAGGCGAGGGCGGGCGGCGGGTGCAGCCCGCTGTGCCTGCCGGCCGCCGTCCGGAGGCAGTCGCCGAAGCCGCCGTCGCCCGAGACGCGGCAGACCCGCGAATCGGTGCCCCGCAGCGACCGGAGCTGCGAGGATTCGCAGGCGGAAGCCGACGAGCTCGAGGTCCGCATGCGCGAGACCCGCCGCCGGATGCGCCGCCGCGCGTCCAACCTCCTCACGCACGAGGCTCCCGCCCCGCAAGCGGCGGCTAGAACCGACCGAATCTCCCCCGTGCTTTCGAGGCCCGAGTGGGACGATGTGCTGCCCGCCGGCGGTGGCA
The DNA here is from genome assembly GCA_030068145.1 of Diplonema papillatum. NCBI lineage: Eukaryota > Euglenozoa > Diplonemea > Diplonemida > Diplonemidae > Diplonema > Diplonema papillatum. The sequence goes on from JAPJBO010000276.1 coordinate 161,391, forward strand.
GCGAAGACGGGCGCCGCCGCGCGTCGAACCTGCTCACGCACAGGGCCACCGCCTCGCAAGCGGCGGCCAGAATCTCCCCCGTGCTTTCGAGGCCCGAGTGGGACAGCAGCGGCAGAGAAGAAGCGCGCCGCCGCGGTGCCGGCACTTCGTCCCCCGTCAGCCTCCGCCCACACGAGGCAACTGCGCAACCCGTCGACCCCCCGCACGCTAGAGCCGGCCGGGTCTCCCCCGTGCTTTCGAGGCCCGAGTGGGACAGCAGCGGCAGAGAAGAAGCGCGTCGCCGCGGTGCCGGCACTTCGTCCCCCGTCAGCCTCCGCCCACACGAGGCAACTGCGCAACCCGTCGACCCCCCGCACGCTAGAGCCGGCCGGGTCTCCCCCGTGCTTTCGAGGCCCGAGTGGGACAGCAGCGGCAGAGAAGAAGCGCGTCGCCGCGGCGCCGGCACTTCGTCCCCCGTCAGCCTCCGCCCACACGAGGCAACTGCGCAACCCGTCGACCCCCCGCACGCTAGAGCCGGCCGGGTCTCCCCTGCGGTTTCGAAACCGGAGAGCCGCCAATCCCGCTCCCTGAGCAGGTCCGTCGGCGACTTCATCGCGCGAATCCGTGCGGAGGCCGGCGCTCCGTTCTTCGCGGGAGGCGGCGGCAGCTCGCGACTGAGCCCACGTGCCGTACCGGACGGAAGAGTTCCCGGCAAAGCGGGGTCTGAGGGGAGGCTTTCGCCGGCTGGCGGCGGTGCGATGAGGGACAGGGGCTTGGAGCGGGCCCAAAGCGACGATGTGCTGCATCCCGGCAGGAGCCGTGTGAGCGAAGGGTCGCCGGTGTCGAGGGTGACGAAGCACACGGTCGCGCTGAGGGCGCGCGCGGCCAGCAGGAACGAGCTGCGGCTGCAGCAGAAGGACGAAGTCGTTGGCAGAGAGGAGGTGCGGCGCCGCCAGCGGGTGCAGAAGGCCAGCCTGTCGCCTGCCCCTTGCTACCTGACGTCGTACCCCGGGACGCCCCCGATTGTCCCCATCATTCTGTGAGCAGGCAGAATCTAGTGTCTTCTGCAGTTCAGCAACGCATAGTCCAGGAACGCTCACCAGGTATAGGAACACGTTTGCCCTGCCAAAATATGCATGAGCTTTCTAAGACTTTGTCAGCAGCACACGTTTGCACGGACGCATCAGTCTTCTTCTTTTCGTAAGTCCGGCGGAAAACCAGAGTAGCAGCTACAATGAACACGGCAGGACCCGAACTTGAAGTGGTACGGGAATCCGAAAGTGGTAGAGTAGAAGTTGATGGTATTCTTGACGTACCCTTGTGTAAGACCATCCCCAGCTGTATTAGAGGTTGGAGGTCAGTTATTGTCATCTTTTTAGTTTGTTGTCTTCTTAGTTAGATTTTGTCAGAAGCGATCTGCTCGCTGTGTCGATTGAAGCCCACGGCCGCGCTGTCCTTGCGCCCTGTTCCTTGCTGTGGGCGTAGAATTGTTTCGCTTCGCCGCAAAGGCTTTCCCGTTCGTCTTCCTTTCTGGTGCTCCCGTACTCACGATCGCACGCACACCTTGTGAAATCGCGACCTCAAATGGACGCAACTGACCGATCGTGCAAAACGGGCAATGCATAGCAGAGACGGTGCGATTCTGTAAGTCGGGGCAAAGTGCATCGAACTATACAGACACGTATTATGCGCTGTGTGGCGCAAGCTGTTGGATACACAACTACTGTCAAGGGAAGTTTCCTTATACAGACACGTATTATGCGCTGTGTGGCGCAAGCTGTTGGATACACAACTACTGTCAAGGGAAGTTTCCTTATACAGACACGTATTATGCGCTGTGTGGCGCAAGCTGTTGGATACACAACTACTGTCAAGGGAAGTTTCCTGAACTCGGGCATCCACAGAGGGTGAGTCCCGTGTTCCCTTGACGAGCCTTGCTGGTTACCTCCTTACTACTACGTATAGTCGCCTGGAATGGGGTAGCCACAGAGGGTGAGAGTCCCGTGTTCCCTCGACGAGCCTTGCCGGTTTAGTTCCTTGCTACTACAACTGGCGTCGAGGTAAGTGTCCTGGAATGGGGTACCTTCAATCTGAGCCCAACCCTGACCCGCACTGACAATCCCGCATGTGTCCTCAGAGCCAATCCTTTTCCCGAAGTTACGGATCCAGTTTGCCGACTTCCCGTACCTACATTGTTCTGTCGGCCAGAGGCTTTTAGCCTAGGAGACCTATTGCGGTTAACGGTACGGCCCGATGCAAGAGAATGAGATCTCCCCTGCTTTTTTCCATGCACATCCACAAGACACCCTAACCACAGAGGGTGAGAGTCCCGTGTTCCCTCGACGAGTCTTTGCTGGTTAACCCCTTTCCAGCACGAGCGAGTCGCTCAAAGCAGGAAACGTGTGGCAGCCCCCTCCCGCGAAACCACAGGTAGGTTTGTGGGTTAAGCGCCGCGGCGTAAGCACTCAACAAACCCGGTTGCTACCACTCGATGGAAAAAGATGCGACCCGGTCCGATTAAGCAACCGCACACTTTTTTTCCGGAACTCGAGTCAACCACACCACAAACACACAAGGTTTCCCTCCCCCCGACTACCCCAATAACAACGCCCACCCCCCACACCCCGCCCCCACCCATTCCTTCAAATGGGCTAGAGTCTCGCGATATGATGCCGTCGAGTGGCGCTTGCACGCACGAGTTTCTGTTCGGCAATTTGTGCACGGAATGCGGGGCTGATTTGGGGCATCGGTTCGCAAGGCGGGCGGAGGACGAGAGGGCCGAGGTGCGGGCGATGCATAGCAGAGACGACGTGTGGGTGCGGCGAGACGTGGCCGTCCGCAACGCGGAGGAGGAGTACAAGGCGCTCATGCGACAAGGGCGGCTGGTGCTGATCATGGACATCGACCACACCATGCTCCACGCCCACCCGGTTCGACGTGTGAGGACGCACGCGAAGACAGCCAAAAACCACCCACCGCAGTGTGGCACCGCAGGCAGGCTACACCCGACGCAGCCAACCGCCACGGGTGAAGACAGCAGAACGAAGCGCCCACGCGACGAAGCGTGCAATCCACCCACCGAGCGCAGCCCAAAAAGGGGGACCGTCCAGACCCCCCCGGCCCTCGGAGACGACGGCCCAAACGCGAAGCGAGCCCGCGCGGACGGTGGCCCGAAGGGAACACCGGACAGCGCCGCGGGGAAAACCCCGGGGCAGGCAGCCGGAGGCAGCCTACGGAAAAGCAACGGGGACTCGAACTTCGCGGGCGCTGCGGGGGCCGCCGCGCCTGTCTTCGGCAAGCCCACACCCCGGTCAACGGCTAAACCCGCGTCCGTGTGCGCGGAGGAGGCTCCAGCTTACAAGGACCAAGTGTGCAAGGAGCAGGCTCCAGTGGACAAGGATCAGACCCCAGTGGACAAGGACCAAGTGTGCAAGGACCAGGCCTCAGTGTGCAAGGATCAGACCCCAGTGGACAAGGACCAAGTGTGCAAGGAGCAGGCTCCAGTGGACAAGGATCAGACCCCAGTGGACAAGGACCAAGTGTGCAAGGACCAGGCCTCAGTGTGCAAGGATCAGACCCCAGTGGACAAGGACCAAGTGTGCAAGGATCAGGCCTCAGTGTGCAAGGACCAGGCCTCAGTGTACAAGGACCAGGCCTCAGTGTACAAGGACCAGGCCTCAGCAGTGCACAGCCCGCCACCCCTCCACCACCAACCAGCCGCGGCGCCCGCGGCCGCAGTGAAGCAGCCGCGCCGCGTTGCGGCGCTCCGGAAGAAGCCGGCCGAGCAGGCCGACGGCGGCCGGCTGCCGAAAGCCGCCGGAAGCGGAAGCGCGCCGTCTATCCCCGACGGGCGGGAAGCCGGCAGGATGGAGTCTTCCGTGCACGAGATCGTGGCCCACCGCGTCGTGCACGCGGTGAAGCTCCGGCCGGGCCTGTTTCGGTTCCTCCGGACCGTGGCTCCCCTGTTCGAGCTGCACGTTTTCACCCACGGCACCCGGGAATACGCGGCGGCGGTGCTTGAGATCATCGACCCCACCCGCTCCCTCTTCGCCGACCGGGTCGTGTCGCGCTGCGACATCGAGCCCGGACACCGTAAGTCGCTCGCCCGCATCTTCCCGCACACCTCCGACCATGTCGTCATCGTCGACGACATCCCCGGCATGTGGAACGACCGGTCTTCTGTCCTCCGCATCTCGCCTTTCTTCCACTTCATCGACCCAAACGCCCCTGAGCCCCCCCCGGCGACCCAAGCGCCCGCCCAGCCCCGGGCCGGGCCTGCTGCCGGAATTTTGGGGGGTTCCGCGTTGCGTCCGCAAGCCGCGGCCAGTGGCGGCGAAGGCGGGGCGAAGGGCGCGGGTTGGGCGGCGAACCTGCGTTCGCAACCACACGTTGGCCAGCAGCGGGGGGGTGGCTTCGCAGGCGTTTCAAGCGTCCCCGCGTCTTGTGAGCAAGCCGCGGTCGATGACGACAAAGATGGAGCGAAGGGCGCGGATTGGGCGGCCAAGCTGCGTTCGCAGTCAGACGCTGGCCAGCAGCGGGGGGGTGGCTCCGCAGGCGTTTCAAGCGTTCCCGCGTCTCGTGAGCAAGCCGCGGTCGGTGACGACGGACACGGAGCGAAGGGCGCGGATTGGGCGGCGAAGCTGCGTTCGCATTCGGATGCCGGCCCAGCCGCCTGGCGGATGCTGCAGCGGGGTGGCCCTATAGGCGTTTCAAGTGTTCCCGCGAAAGCCGCCGTCGGTGACGACGAAGGCGGAGTACAGGGATCGAATTTGGTGGGGATATTTTCCGGGAATGCGGTCACTTCGAAAGTAGCGGGAGACTCCACCTTGGGGCGGGGTTGTGATAACGCAGGATCACAAGAAAGTGACACTGACCTGGTCGCTCAGCTGCTGCAGGGCACTCCCGAGGACGGAGCCGCCGCAAACGCATCACAAGGCGGACTGGCGCGTCCCGCTATGGGATCGAAGATCACGGAACAGCCCACCTCGGGGCGGGGTTGCGATGCCGAAGAGAAGTCACAACGAAGTGACACCGACCTGATCGCTCAGCTGCTGCAAGGCACTTCCGAGAACGGAGCCGCCGCAAACGCATCACAAGGCGGACCGGCGCGTCCGGCTGCGGGATCGAAAATCACGGGAGAGTCCGTCTTGGGGCGGGGTTGTGATGCCGAATCGTCACAAACAAGTGACACCGACCTGATCACTCAGCTGCTGCTGCAAGGCACTTCCGAGAACGGAGCCGCTGCATACGCATCACAAGGCGGACTGGCGCGTCCGGCCACGGGTTCGAAAATCACGGAACAGCCCACCTTGGGGCGAGGTTGCGATGCCGAAGAGAAGTCACAACGAAGTGACACCGACCTGATCGCTCAGCTGCTGCAAGGCACTTCCGAGAACGCAGCCGCCGCAAACGCATCACAAGGCGGACCGGCGCGTCCGGCTACGGGATCGAAAATCACGGGAGAGCCCGTCTTGGGGCGGGGTTGTGATGCCGAAGAGAAGTCAGAAGGAAGTGACACCGACCTGATCGCTCAGCTGCTGCAAGGCACTCCCGAGAACGGAGCCGCCGCAAACGCACCACAAGGCGGTCCGGCTACGGGATCGAAAATCACGGGAGAGCCCGTCTTGGGGCGGGGTTGCGACGCCCTGGCAGCGGGAGGCGGGCCGCGCGGCGGGGACGACGCCTTGGCGAAGGTGGCGGCCGTGCTCGTCCGGTTACACGCCGAGTTCTTCGCGTCCGGCCGGCGCCGGTCCGCCGCCGAAGTCCTGTCCGACCTCAAGCGCAAGCGCCCGCCCGGCGGGGCGCCGTCAGCGAAGAGGGTCCGCATCGCGGGGTGAAACCGCGCTTGTCCTGATATGACCGTAGTGTGCCGTGGTATACCGTGGTAGTCTGAAGTTAGAAATGCAGAGTATCCATAGCGATGGCCCTGCACTAGTCACCAAGATGACAGCGATAGACAGCTGGCACGCAATTCGACGCAGCTCTAGGATAGGGATGCTGATGGCCCGTGTACCTTCAGTGGCAGACAGCTGCAGGCACTTCGATGCAGCAGGCACGGCCGGCGAAGAGGGTCCGCATCGCGGGGTGAAACCGCGCGCTTTTCTTGAGCCAGTCCTGATAGACCGTGGTGTGCCGTGGTATACAGTGGTAGTTTGAAGTTATAATGCAAAGGGACTATCCCTCCGAAAGAACACTGTGAGCGGTTTCTTAGCCGTTGAACAGAGTCAAAGCTTCACAATCGTGGTTTTATCACGCAAGTACTAGCTGCAGATAACCGAAACGCAAGTACGAGCTGCAGATAACCGAAGGGACTATCCCTTCGAATGAACATTGTGAGCGGTTTCTTAGCCGTTGAACAGAGTCAAGGTTTCACAAGTCGTGGTTTTATCACGCAAGTACTAGCTACAGATACCGACGTGTACACCGGGAGTAAACCCGCTTACGCACCGCCACTTTGAGGGTGCGCTCGGTCAACTCCCCCACAGCTTGCAAAGCTTGGGTCTTTCCCTTTTTCGTCGCCCTTCTTCTCGCGGTGTGTACATGTCAAAGAAAAGGAGTTCGAGCACAAACTGTTCCAACCAGCGTGGTCCAGGACGCCGAGACGCCGCATTTGCGGGGTTTTTGTCGTCGCTCCTGCCTCAGGACAAGTGTGGGGACAAGCCCCGGCCCCCGGGGCCGAGACTTTGCGGGGGGAAGTGCATCTACGGACGCGTCGGGGCTCTAGAATAGTCGGGTAGGAAAATTCTGCAAGCTGAAAGAAGAAAGAAGAAAAGAAAGAGAAAAAGGCCGCTCCCGGTTCAGGAACGTGACGGTCAACCACAGCTTGCAAAGCTTGAGTGCGGAGGCAGCACAGTGCTACAACCCCGTCCGCTCTGCCCTGTGGCTGACCGTCTCCACGAGCTTGTGTTCAGCGCGAGCGCCAAGCCCCAAGGTGCGCCAAGCCTTGATGCTTTAGTTTGGGAAATCGGTAGCCACTTGACCCGTAGGCCCGTGGCTCTGCAGTACCGCCGAAGACGTGAAGCTTGGCTCCCGTGTAGCAGGCTTTCCCTGGTAACTATTCTGTCTGAAAGCTGAAAAAATAAGTACTGCCACTGACCCGTCATATACCGCGGAGCGCAGTCCTCACTCTTGCCTCAAGAAAAAAGGACTCCAAGCAGAACCTTGACCAGTATTGGACCTCGATGATATTTGCTGATGAGGGGTTGTAGTTTTGAACCCCCGGCGTTTTGGTCAGTCGTGGAATCTGCAAATCATGGCACATTATTTTGCATGCTCAGACTGACAGACAGACTGACTGACAGTATACAATACGCAACACACAGGATTTGCGGGGGTGAAACAGGAAAGCTTAAAGGGCAGCACGTCAACTTCGGTTAACCGCGGGGGGGAAATGACGGAACCCATTCCGGCGCAGAACCCGTACGTGAAGGACGGAGGTGCGGCGGCCCCTGCAGCACCGCAGACGGTGAAGCCCGCCAACCCGTACGCTGGAGATGAGGCTGGTTCGAAGGCGAAAGAACCCGCCACCGCCGGAGTTGTGAACCCGTATGGCGGGCAGACAGGAGGCGCCCCGTCGGCTACGGTGGCAGCCGAGCAGCGGAAGGCGATGCTTGGGAAGCTGGACGAAGTCCTGAGGAAGCACAACGTCACCAAAGCCGAGGCGCAAGACCTCATCCTGCTGCTGGCGTACGACGTCGTCGTCATTTGCGACGACTCCGGGTCCATGCAGGCGAGCGCCCTCCAGGCCCACATGCGGACTACCAGCCCCGGGGCAGGTCATCTGAACCAGTATCGGACCTCGATGACTCTTTGCTGATGAGTAGGTGTATAGAAAGTCGCCATCAGCAAAGCATGGCAGGCACATTGCATGGTCAGTACACAATACGCAACACACCAGGATTCGCGGGGGTGAAAAAGTAAGACTTAAAGGGCAGCACGTCAACTTCGGTTGACCGCGGGGGAAAATGACGGAACCCATTCCGGCGCAGAACCCGTACGTGAAGGACGGAGGGGGTGCGGCGGCTCCTGCAGAACCGCAGACGGTGAAGCCCGCCAACCCGTACGCTGGAGGCGAGGCTGGTTCGAAGGCGAAAGAGCCCGCCACCGCCGGAGTTGTGAACCCGTATGGCGGGCAGACAGGGGGCGCCCCTTCGGCTACGGTGGCAGCCGAGCAGCGGAAGGCGATGCTTGGGAAGCTGGACGGAGTCCTGAGGAAGCACAACGTCACCATAGCCGAGGCGCAAGACCTCATGCTGCTGCTGGAGTACGACGTCGTCGTCATTTGCGACGACTCCGGGTCCATGCAGGCGAGCGCCCTCCCGGCCAACATGCGGGCCACCAGCCCCCCCTTGACCCGCTGGGACGAGCTGAAGAGCACCGTAGGGCAGATTATCGACATCGCGACCTGCCTCGACGACAACGGAATCGACCTCCACTTCCTCAACCGCGAATCGGTCCTCGGCGTTGGCAGCACTTCGGACGCGAGGTTCCTGCAAGCGTTCAACAGACCGCCGAGCGGCGGGACGCCTCTGTGCACGCGCATGCAGAAAATCGTGGCGGAAACGTCAGGGCCGAAGCCGGTGCTACTCATCGTGGCGACCGACGGCGTGCCCAACGAGGGTCCGCAAGGCTTCAAAGAGCTGGTCCTCAACGTGCTTAACCGCCGCATCACGCAGCACGTGTTCAAGATCCAAGTGATGGTTTGCACGCCGAACGACGACGACGTCGAATGGTTGAACGACTTGGACTGCGCCCTCGACGGGTTCGACGTGACAGACGACTACTTCACGGAGAAGGCGGAGGTTGACAAGACGCGGAGGTACCCGCAATTCCGCAAGTCGGACTACATCATGAAGGCGCTGCTGGGCCCCGTCTGCCCTCGGTTCGACCGGCAGGACGAAGGCCGGCGCCCCGGAAGCCCGGGCCACCTGAACGCGCGCAGGTCCGGCCCCCAGCAAGCCAAAAAAGACGAGTGCTGCACGCTACTGTAGAAGGCGAAACGAGCAGCAATGAAGAGACGAAAGAAAAGCGAAGAAGAAAGGCCGATACGTGTCCGGGAAAGTGACGGTCAACAACAGGCTTGCAAAGCGCGAGCCGAAGGCAGCGTTGTCCCCATGAGTCCTGGCTGTAGAGCCGCTCACACACACCGGACTCCACCGCAGTCCTGTCTGCACTCAGGCCGCTGATGATGGTCCGCTTGAAGGACCGGAAAACGGTGCAAGTGTGACCAGTGTGGTGTTGAGCACAAATGCATTCCAAGCACCTTCTTGCATCCCTCCCTCCCCTTGTGATAGAGACTCAGTCTAAACTTTTGAAAAGACCTGACTGGTACTTAGAGTCGGTCCCTCGGACTCTACGTGACGTCTGCTCCAGACTCAGTCTACACTTTTGCAAAGACCTGACTGGTACTTAGAGTCGGTCCCTGAGACTCTACGTGGCGTCTGAGTACATTCCACGGGCCTGGAAGGACCTCGTGCCAACAGGGGATTTAGAGTAACCGACTCTTTAAAGCAAGGAACAGTCCGAATTACAACCGCCCCCCGCAGCTACTCATGCCACGTTCGTGGCACGCAGAGAGATCATGCCGCTTCAGAAGTGATGCGGTGTGTGTGCACGCTAAAACCCTTAACAGATGTTGCTGGGTTAGCCCCTGGATCGCGGTGAAGCTGGCGGCAGCAGGTTGTCGACACTGCTGACGCAGCGAAGAGAAATACTCACGGGGAAGGGTCGTAGGGAATTTGCTGTGGGTTGATTGCTCACGTAGCACGCATAAAAGGGAGGGAAAACTCGTTCAAGAGTCATTCATGAATCAGCCGAATACATGGTAACTGAAACAAACCTGAGCCGGTCCGCCCCTATCTCTTGAACCTGCATCGAAGTGCCTGCAGCTGTTTATCACAGTGAATCACAGTCTACCACGGTCTATCAGGTCCACCCCTAGTCCGTAGAGCTGCATCGAATTGCCCGGTGCTGTATTCTTCGGTCTATCACGGTTTTTATCAAGAAGGGATGGACCGGCTCAGTAACTTGCGAAATGGAAGAAAAGGTCTCACCAAAGGTTGGAGAAACAACCTGGTGAAGTCACTTTCCAATTCCCCGGCTATGTGGGATGGAAACGTTGGAAACGTTTCCGTTTCCGTTTCTTTCAGACAGAAACTAGCCCAGCATCTACCTGGCGCGCCTGACCCAGCGAGCTACGAGGGTCCAAAAATACAACCTGCCCCTTTTCTTTTAGAAACATTTTCTCCTTTCCTCCTTTACTTTGATCATAGGTGTCACGGCAAGTTTTGGCAGCCGCTGCTTAACAAAATTTGACGTGGGCGGCTTTGGATTTACATCTGAATGACACCTCAATACAAAAAAAGTTGTCGACAACTAACAAGTAAAAGAATAAAACAAAACTACGCATTTCTTTTTGGCGGTGGATGGAAACGCCGTTTCTTTTCAAAAGAAACGGCTGGTATGCCACTAGTATACTGGCTGAAGGTCCGACCGGAAATGTGTTCCGAACGGCGGACCCCGCAATCCAGTGGGAAACCATGGACAAGGAGGCTCCGAAAAGAGGGAGGAAAGAAGCATAAGAGTTGCGACCGCGTGGAGCAGACGCAACCACACGCATCCGGTTGTGATGACCTTCAGGTCTGCAGCTCTTTACACCAATGGCTGTTGTGGCGACGATGCTCTGTTATGCGAGGCCGATGGCCAACGCGCTGAAGACGATCGGGAAAGCACATCCGCTTCCAATAATAGACTCTACAGATACGATCGTTCAGCGCCACAGGCTACAAGACCGGGGTTTTTCGGCGGCGTAAGACAAAGAGGGAGTGCGATCAGCATCAGGAGGTGAGAAGGGCACACGTATGCCGGGCAACCCTGCTGAAAGAACTTGTGAACGCTGTCTTCTGCTCCCGAAGGACGGACGGCTACGGCGTTTTTTTGTTGTATAAGCACCTGCTTTGTAGGAAATGCTTGAGGAGACTGCCAGTTGCGATAGATCAAAGGAGGTAAATGTGCTGTAGCCCACACGAAACACAGGTGAATCTGGGTTCAGTGGCGGGCGTAAACGTTCAACAAAAAAGACCCACTTTGTAGTTGTATTGTTTTCTCCCCCTCTAGCCTCCTTCGAAATGAGCACAAGGCAGTCCCTCGAGTATTTTTAGCAGTACACTTGTACTGGTAGGGAACATTTTCCGGAACGACGGTGCAAATAGGAAAGGTTTAACGAAGCCAGCGAAAAGGAGCCCATTCGAAGAACGTCACGCGGCCGCTTGAGAATCCGGGACCTAAAAATCCCGGATTCTCAAGCGAAATTCACCAAAAAAGGTGCCAATTCATAGGAAGGCCCTACAACTAAGGTTTTCCCCATAGAGAGGTTTGTACCATGTACTAGAATATTTCGCTTCATCGTTATCATCCCAGATCTGTTGACGCTGACCATCCGTTGCTTCGTTTATCACCGCCGTCACGCGCCTACCTCCGGAAGTGTTTTCTTTTCGCCCTTCTGTCACTAACTAAGAATCTGTGGGCTGTTCGCTACTAACTTCTATTCGCTAGCGATTTAGCGGCCCGGGCGCTGCCACTCTCTGCCCAGTCAGCAAACGCACTCTTGTGCGCCTTTCCGTTTGCTTTCGAGCGCTATGCAAAGTTCCGGAACGTGAGGAGGGTGGAGAGTTTCCCCGTAATGTTGTAGTCGTAATGGTGTAGTTCGCAATATCCACGTCAATTGACAGACTCCAAGGATTTGCACCCATGGCGCGCATTGTTCCTCTTTTCTTTGTGTCGCTCTTGATTGCGTCTCGGAAGAAGAGCCGGCCGTCCATGACGGGCGCTGCTTGCACCATGAGTTTGGAATAGCTGGTCAGACCAAGCTCTTTGCACTGAGAGAGCATGCCGAGTCCTCAGATGAGGTATTCAGCTGTAGCGTCGAGTCGGCAACCGCGTAGCAGCCAACGCCGCGAGATGGAAGCAGGACTCTTCAGCCGAGTGCCGGATGGAAGCTGCGGCAATCCCCCTCGCTCTACCATTCCCTGAAGGATCAGGCCCCACCGTTCGGAAATGGGTCACAGGACCCAGAACTCGAAAACCGATTGGTGAAAGTGACAAGTGGGCTGTACCTCGCTTCGAACGTTACCCCTACTCTAAGCCATGGCTTTTAAGACACACCACATAAGCGTAGTAGTACTTTCGTGAAGGAGGCACCACGTTAAAACGGGTATGGTTTAACACACCCAGGCGGTAAAAAAATACACGAAAGAGAAAAGATGGGGTAAGAAGTCCCCCCACCGCGTTTCGGGTGATTCACCCCCCCCTTTACCCCTGCATTTGTGCCACCACCCCCGAAAAGCGGGTGTTTCCACCGAATAGATGGGGAAGAAGTCCGGGGGCGAGTGAGAACATCCGGGTCGTGATCCGGAAGCGGCCGATGTCGGACGTCGAGAAGCAGAACGGGAAGGAGACGGTGCACCTTGACTTGGGCATGGGGACGGTGACCGTCCACCAGGCAGTCGGCGAGCCGGACCGGTGGACGTTCGACGCCGTGTATGACAACACGTTCTCCCAGCTGCAGATCTTCAAGGCGGAGACCATGCCTTTAGTGCAAAGCGTGCTCGACGGGTACAACGCCACGGTCTTCGCCTACGGCCAGTCCGGCAGCGGCAAGACGTTCACCATGACCGGTGACCCCGGCACCAGTAACACCGGCCTGATGCCGCACGCCCTCTACGCGATCTTCAACGGGATCAAAAACCTAGAGTCCCCGCAGAAGAGCTACCGCGTCGACGTGTGCAGTATTTGGAGCTGTACGAGGGACCTGAGTTCGAAATCGAAGAAGCCGCGGAACCTCGAAATCAAGAACTTCCACGTCGCCGGGACTATGAAATACTCTGCTTCAGACAGTACCCACTTTAAGCCATGGATTTTAATACAATTACACACCCACACACACACACACACACACACACACACACCCAGGCGGTAAACTAATACACGAAAGAGAAGGTGGGGTAAGAAGCTCCCCACCCACCCCCCCGGCGTTTCGGGTGATTTCCTCCTGCATTTGTGCCACCACCCCCGAAAAGCGGGTGTTTCCACCGAAAAGATGGGGAAGAAGTCCGGGGCGAGTGAGAACATCCGGGTCGTGATCCGGAAGCGGCCGATGTCGGACGTCGAGAAGCAGAACGGCAAGGAGACGGTGCACCTTGACTTGGGCATGGGGACGGTGTCCGTCCACCAGGCAGTCGGCGAGCCGGACCGGTGGACGTTCGACGCCGTGTATGACAACACGTTCTCCCAGCTGCAGATCTTCAAGGCGGAGACCATGCCTTTGGTGCAAAGCGTGCTCGACGGGTACAACGCCACGGTCTTCGCCTACGGCCAGTCCGGCAGCGGCAAGACGTTCACCATGACCGGTGACCCCGGCACCAGTAACGCCGGCCTGATGCCGCACGCCCTCTACGCGATCTTCAACGGGATCAAAAACCTCGAGTCCCCGCAGAAGAGCTACCGCGTGAAAGTGCAGTATTTGGAGCTGTACAACGGGAAGGCGAGGGACCTGATTTCGAAGTCGAAGAAGCCGCAGAACCTCGAAATCAAGAACTTCCACGTCGCCGGGACGGAGAATCCGGAGGTTGCGTCCGCGGAGGAATGCCTCCGGTTGTTTGATGAGGGCACGAGTCGGCGGGCGACAGCGTCGACTGATTTGAACGACCACAGCTCGAGGTCGCACGCGATTTTCACGCTGACGATCGTGTCGACGGACCACGAGTCTGACGCTGGTTCGCCGGTGATCATGCAGTCGAAGCTGAACCTCTGCGACTTGGCGGGGTCCGAGCGGCAGTCGAAGACCAACGCGACAGGGGAAACCCTGCGGCAGGGCTGCAGCATCAACCTGTCGCTGTCGGCGCTGGGCACCGTGATCGACAAGCTTGTCAACGGCACCGGGCACGTCCCGTATCGCTCGTCGCCGCTGACCATGCTCCTCAAGGACAGCCTCGGAGGGAACAGCAAGACCGTCATGTTCGCGAACGTCTCGCCCTGCGATACGAACTCCGCGGAGACCATTTCCACCCTCCGCTTCGCAGACCGCGCGAAGCAAATCGAAAACAAGCCGGTCAAGAACCTCGACCCGAAGGACCAGCACATCCAAGAGCTCAAACGCCAGGTCGAAGACCTGAAAAAAAGACTCACCCGCGGCGGCGGCAACCTCGAAGCCGAAGACCAGCTACGGGAGCAGCTGGAGGCGATCGAACTCGAACGAGACCAAGACAAGCAAGCGTGGGAGCGCGACAAGCTTGACATCGAGCGCGAACTCGCGAGTAAAAAGGCCGACAACCAAGGCATGCTCGACAGCGTCGAAAAGATGCAGATCGAGCTGCAAGCCGCGGTCGACCAGAAGAAAATCGAGGAAAACCTAGTCATCGGCCTCCGCGACGAACTGACCGAGCTGAAGCGCATGGTGATGGAGTTCATCCAGAGGGTCCTTCCCGACGACGTCATGGCGAAGGTCGAGGAGCAGTCGAAGCAATGGGGTGATTCGGACGGCGGCAAGGACGAGCAGGACGCCGGGCTGTGGGGCCGGAACAAGATATACGCGCTTTTCGAGGCGTTCCACGAGTGGAACAAGAAGAGCAAGGGCGTCTCGAACGAGGAAGTGGAGCGGAAAGTCGCGTCCGAACGGCACGACTGGGAGGCGAAGCTCAAGCAGGTCAGTGACACGCTTGAACGCGAACGGTCGTACTTCCAAGAAGAACTCGAGAAGGAGAAGGCGCAGCGGGGCGAAGACGCGGAGTCGAAGTCGAAACTAGTGTCCGACCTGCAGTCCAAGGAGCAGGAAGTCACGCGCCTGAAGGAAAAGGTCACCCGCGACCTCGAGAAGTTCAAGCAGAAGCTGCAGACGAAGCAGCAGGACCGCGACGAGACCCAGCAGAAGCTCACCAACGCCGAAGAACAGCTGCAGGAGAAGATCCGTACGCTCGAGCGCCTTCAGCAGCAGCTGAAGGAGAAGGAGGGCTCGGTGGACCAGGCCATCAAAGAGGCGCAGTCCGAGCAGAAGGCGGCGCACGACCGCGATCTCGAAGCGCAGCGCCGCGACCTCGAAAAAGCGGTCGGCGCGAAGGAAGAAGAGAACAACCACCTGCTCAGCAAGATCAACCAGATGGAAATCCAGATGAAGCAGTCGGTCCGCAAGCAGCTCGTCCAGAAGAGCAAACAGGGCACTGAAGGCGACGGGGCCGGCGCCGACGCGAATGACGGATTCCTCGACGAGACGGAGCTCGAGCAGCTGGGCGACGACGCCATCGACAAGGTATCCCTCTTGTTTGTTTGTGCGCACGAGCGGAACTCACCTGCTTTGGTAGTACGCTGCCCAACTACTAAGTTTTTAGTACCAACAATTTTTTGTTGGTGCGATTCGACCTGTACGCCTTCAGGTTATACCGCTGCCAACGTTCCTTTTTAGCTGTAACAAGTATATGCTCACTAAGGTGGTTACTGGTTATCGCAAAAAAACGGTAGAGAAATGTCCGGGATGGGGGTACCCCATGGCCTGCCCCAGAAAAGTGGGATAGCTCGCTAGAGAGCTAAATTTGAGAATTTCAAATTTACCAAACCTCGAGACTCGGATAAACGGGGGAAATCCTGGAAGCAAAGTTCGGGCGAAGCTACGTCAAAGCAAAGTTCTGGGGAGGCCAAGTTCTGGTGAAAGCAAAGTTCGGGTGAAGCTAAGTTCTGGGGAGGCTAAGTTCTGGTGAAAGCAAAGCAAATATTAAGTTAACTCGTCGTTCCCTTCCCCCTCTCGAACGGCTACATCGTCTCCCTTGAGAAGGTGTAAACAACTTTCACTTAGTGAAAGCAGTGCCCCGTGGCGGTTGGTAACGAGCCTCAACCAAAAAGCCGACCCCTCGTTTTTTACTTACGAAGGAAGGATGCGACGAACAATGAAACCAGAAAGTTGTGATAGCACCGGAACAGGACCGAAAGTCCCCGTCCAAAGGACCCACTGAATTGGTCTGCGTTCACGAGCGAAACCGAGACGAAGAACGAGGTGCACACAATACCGCGGTGAAAAATAATAAAGAGGACTAGTCCCTCAAGGTCTTCATACCCTACCTGCGGAGTCTTACACTTCCTGCGACCCCATTTGACAAAGGCCACCCGGGACCCTAAACCCCCGGAATCTCCAGTGAACTGTAACTCTAAAAAATTAGTATGGCGCTTTCTTTTGTTTGTGCGCACACTGGCGGAACTCACCTGCTGCTGGTAAGTTTCATGTAGTACGCTGCCAACTACGAATTTTTAGTACCAACAATGCATTGTTAACACAAAAAAAGAAACACAAACAGGACATGTTCGAAGAGCTCCACATCCAAGTCCGCCTGCAGTGCCGCCTGCAGCGTCTGCGGCACCTGCAGCAGAAGCAGCTAGACTCTTTGGTGGACCGCTACGAGAAGGCCGCCCATGACAACCGGGGCAAGATCGCCGAGTCGACGATGATCGAGAACATCAAGAAGGCGGTCGCGGAGAAGGACGAAGAGATCGAGAAGATCAAGGTTGAGGCCGCGAAGACGCAGGACAAGCTCGTGACGAAGATCAACAAGAAGCTCTCGGAGTTCCAGCAGATCGAGAAGAAGCTGTCCGAGGAGAAGCAGTCGCTGGAGGAGGAAAGCAAGGAGCTCTTCGACATGAACGAAAGGGTGTCCAGGCAGCACGAGCAGGCGCTGGAAACGGCGTCGACGCTCAAGTCGCTTCTGGAGCAGCGTGACAACGAGGCGCAGGCCGAAATGCGGAGGATGCAGCGCGAAATCGCGCAGCAGGCCGCGCAGCTATCGCAGATGGACATGGACTCGGAGGCCCTGCGCAAGCAAATCGCAACGGGGAAGACCCTCGAGCAGCACCACAACGACCTGAAAAAGGAGTACGAGCTCACGAAAGTGTCCCTCCGCGACCAACGGGGGCAAGTCGACGCTCAGCGCGCGAGGCTCAAGAACATGGAGGCCATGTGGGCGGAAGAAAAAAACCGCTCGGAAGATCTACGGCAGCAGCTCGACGAGGCCCGCCTCCGCGTCGAAAAAACCGAGCTGCACTACCAGCAAGTCGTCAAGGACCACGGCACCAAGATGTCGCAGCTGCTGCACGAAAAGCTCGAAGAGCAGCAGCAGCATTACATGGACGAACTGCAAGAGCAGCAAGCCCACGAGAAGCAGGTGCGCGAGCGCCTGAAGAAGGCGCGGAACCTCACGCAGAAGGCGAAGCAGAAGTTCGACGAGATGGTCCTCGAGAACGAGAAGCTGCAGACGCAGTTCGAAGAATTCAAGGTCTCCGCGTTCCGGTACCACCAAGAGACCGACGCCCTCGAAGTCGAAGACAACACCGGCCGCATCCGGGAGCTCATCCGCAACCAGCAAGACCAAAGGAAGCAGCAAGCAGATGCTTTCACAGGTATGCACCCCCCCGCAATGACGGCACCAAAGGCCAGTCACATCGAAGCTTCTGAAGGCCTGATCTAGCCCCCTAAACGCAAATTCCTCCAGAAAAGGTGACTCACATCAAAGCCCCTAAAGGCCAGTCCCTCCAGAAAAGCTGATTCTAGTCAAAGTCCCTAAGGCCGGTCCCCTTCAGAAAAGCTGATTCTAGTCAAAGTCCCTAAAGGCGGTCCCTTCAGAAAAGCTGATTCTAGTCAAAAGTCCCTAAAGGCCGGTCCCTTCAGAAAAGCTGATTCTAGTCAAAGTCCGTAAAGGCCGGTCCCTCCAGAAAAGCTGATTCTAGTCAAAGTCCGTAAAGGCCGGTCCCTTCAGAAAAGCTGATTCTAGTCAAAGTACCTAAAGGCCAGTCCCTCCAGAAAAGCTGATTCTAGACAAAGTCCCTAAAGGCCGGTCCCTTCAGAAAAGCTGATTCTAGTCGAAGTCCCGAAAGGCCAGTCCCTCCAGAAAAGCTGATTCTAATCAAAGCCCCTTAACGCTAGTCCCTCGAAGAAAACCCATTCATCAACGGTCACGCGGAGACCTAAACCCCCGGAATTTCAAGCGAACTTTAACTCTAAAAAACAGGACGCCCGACTTCTGCAATGGGCAGAGGCTACATGTAGACGATGCTGCCTGCCTTGGGTCTCTGCGTTGGCTGTGGTCCTGGGGTGCGGGCCTCTCAAACAAGGAGAGAGTCTTCCGGGTCTCGCAATCCACGAGGGGAAGGCATCAGGGCTGACGCCCGGTCGGCCTTTGAGTTGAGATCTGGCGAACGCATGAAGATCGTCGACACTTAGTTCGTTTCTACGTATCCTTTTTGCGCAGCGGCACTGGCTGGTGCCAATCGCAGGAGACGAGACGCACACCAACAAGGAATAATAGGGCAACAACCAGGAACCCACTGGTAGGTGAGCGTGAGCAGCGACACCTCCCGAAAGTGAGCCAAGGGCAGAAGGACGTATCTGCGGCTGCTGCGGCAGTTGCTTCGGTGGTAACCCCACACGCAGAACGCGGGGAAGGGGAACGTGTTTTCCCCAACTACATTCAAGCCCCTTCCCGACCGTAGCATCCGAGGAAGGTGCAAACATGGAGGGTGCTACGGTAGCCGTGCACGGGTCTTGGGCGCGTGCCTCGTGCAGGGCGGTGTTTTGTGATCCGCCGCGAAGTTCTCTCCTGGTGCAGTCCGGAGAGACCGGCGTCGAGTTTCGGCTCACAGCCGGTTCCCTCGGGCGGCAACCTTCAGGGAGAGAGAGCGCCAGACACAATCCATCTTAAAAAGGACCACGCACATCAAGAAGGAATAATCAACTGCCGTCGTGCGTTGCTCGGAGGGGAAAGCTGGATGGCTTCCGGCAGCGAAAACTGCGAAACAGACGCGAAACCCACCGGCAATCGGCTCGTCGGCAGGTGGCGCTGTCTGCAGGGGGCAAACCGACGAAGGAGCGCCGCAACCCTTCCAGAACCCGGCGCACTTGTTTCCCTTCAGAAGCTCACGGCTTGGATCCAGAGCTCGGGTAGCTAACGCGGCCCAGTTTGCTGGGGTAGGCGCGTCGGCTGGTGTTAGACAAGGCTGGGATCAACCCCTCGCTCAGGAGCAGCAGGTTGACCTGTGCGCGTTCAGTTGAATGAATTGCTTTTCAGCTGCAACAAGTTTGCTCTGCGAAGCAGGTACTTGATTAACTGAGCCGGTCCACCTCCTGTTGATAGACTGCTGACAGACAATGCCTGCCTGTGATAACTTATGGTAGCCTGTGGTAGACGGTAGACCACTGATCGACTGTGATAGTTTGGGTTAGTTTGATGTTAGAATGCAGAATATCTGTAGGTGGCCTGCATTAGCCACTGAATGACTACCTCTTCGATCGTACCGTGTCGAGCTGCTGGCGTTTGCACTCATTCGAATCATTTGGTTTCAGCTTTGTGTGAGTTTGATCAAAGTAACATCAACCCGCCGCAGTCAACGCCGCGTGGGTGCGGGCTTTGCTATTAATCATGTTTCAAACCCCCGATTGCGCGTATCCTGGAAGCACCACCCAGAGGGAGTCGGTGGTACAAAGGTGCTGCCCGCATCCCTCCGGCGGGGAGGTGACGCTACCCACCTGGGCAAGAAGGTGTCCTGCTGCCCCTTTGGGTTAGAATGCAAAAGCAGAATTGTCTAAGGGTTGGATTGTTCACCCACAAACAGGGAACCTGAGCTGGATTTAGACCGTCGTGAGACAGGTTGGTTTTACCCTACTGATGGAGGGAGAACCCATCGGGCTAGCGCATTCAGACAGCAATGCGGGGTAGTACGAGAGGAACTCCCGTTTCTAGTCCCTGGTATCTACGGTTGTTCGATCGGACAGTGCCGTGATGCTACCACTGGACGGATTATGGCTGAACGCCTCTAAGAATCTGTGGCGATAATCCGCATCGACTGTGATAGACAGCAGCAGGCAATTCGCGCAGCATGTAGTTCCAGGAGAGATAGGGGTGGACTGGCTCATCGCAGCAAAGGCAACGGGAAAGTATCCGACATTGTGTAAAACGAGTAAAAACCGAGGTATTTCTACAGACCACCCATTTTTCTTTTTTGGCTGAAGTATGTGCGTTTCCCTTTTTTTTTTGAGGGGAGAAGGGATGGGTGTTATTATAATCAGGACCGTTTCAAAGAACTTGTTTTCTTAATAGTACATCTGTACTGACGGGAACATTTCCGGAACAACGGTTGCACATGAAAGAGAAAACGAAGCCAACGAAAAAAGTGCTAATACAGGAAAACCCCCCCCAGAGAGGTTTATACCCTGTACACGCGAAGAACAAGAAACTTTTGCCTTATCATTTCCATCACCTTTGGTCAGTTGATGCTGATCGTCCGTTGCTTCGTTTATCAGTGCAAGCCCCAACTCCGGAAATGTTCTTGAGGGGAGAAGGGATGGGTGTTATTATAATCAGGACCGTTTCAAAGAACTTGTTTTCTCAAGCAAATGACGACACATCGGACCGAGGCAGGAGACGAAAGAACAGAAGTCGAAAAGGCAACAACAAACTGCGCGTCAACCCCGGTTGATCGTCTGGCACGAAAAAAGGAGTCCGGCTGTCTTGAATTGTTTCGTAAGCAGGCACACGGCTCCAGTTCTGGCTCCCGCAAAAAATCTGGGCCATGGGATCATCTCAGCTGGTGGCCTCTCGGAAGTGAGCAACGGTGCTTCACACGTACTTAGTACGTTAGAAGCAATGGATGATACCTAAACCTGTCAATGAACACAATTGGTGGACAAGTTTGGAGGCCAGCACCGTTAAAAAGCTCGTAGGTGGATCCAGAGCTCAGGTTGCAAGGTGGCCCAGTTTGCTGGGCATCAGCGTGCTGCTGGTATTCAGAAGGCTGGGATAAACCCCTCGCATCAAGACCTGTGCTCTACACAACGAACACATGTTTTGAGACCGTCTCCCCACGTCTGGCACCCTCCTCGGACAGAGGAGAAGCGGCGCGTTTTGGGGTGGACCCTGTAAGCGGAAACGGGAGTCTAGCGGCCAGGCAGCAATGACTGGCAACAAAAAGTGATGCCGTGTTGATCGGCGACGTTCGGTGTCGGGCTTGGCCAGCCATCATTGCCGGCCAATGATCGATGACCAGTCGTATCTGCAAAAAAGACCGGTTTCATCACTCACTGGCCAGGTCTTAGCCCGGCATTAGAAATTCTCGACAGATGATCATCGAATGGCTGGCCACCAGTCACTGATGATGTACCCGCAACCTCCGAAAGATGGCCGATCATGTGGTGCACTCGACTGAGTGGTAGGTGATCAGTCATGGGTCGTGTGCTGGCAACTTCTGCTGGGTGGTCAGTAACTCGTACTTGTCGGTGCGGGTCATCAATTGACTAGTCTGATGCTGCAACTCGCAATTTCCGACAGCTGATTGATTGGTCACGTGGCCACCTGAATGGCTCTGGTCATCAGTCATGAGTCGTGTGCTGGCAACTTCTGCTGGGTGGTCAGTAACTCGTACTTGTCGGTGCATTCTCATCCAAGTACCGACAGATGATCGATTGGTCGCGTGGCCGCCCGAATGGCTGGTCATTAGTCACGAGGCGTTTGGCAGCTTCTGCTAGATGGTCAGTACCCCGTACTTGTCGGTGCTTTCTCATCCAAGTACCGACAGATGATCGATTGGTCACGTTGGCCGCCTTAATGGCTGGTCATCAGCCACGGGGTGTATACCTGGCAACTTCTGCTAGATATTCAGAACTCCGTGCTTGTCGGTGCGTTTTATGGGGTCAGCAGTCGTCTACCAACGCTCCGGCGCACTGGGCAGCACTACTCATCCACGGTCTCAGTTTTTAAAGAACTAGCCTCGGAATGAGGTCGGCACGGGAACGAAGGCGATATTCCATCCGAAGGACTGCACTCTCTCCTGTTGCAAAAAGCTGAAGGAGAAAAAGAGCAGAGGTCCGAAGAAAGAAAGGAAACCTGTATATAGGGTTTGCGGGTTTGCGGGTTTGCGAGGGAAGCAAGCATCCGTCGTGTTGAATTGTGCGGCAACCTGCCAG
Source organism: Diplonema papillatum (assembly GCA_030068145.1). NCBI lineage: Eukaryota > Euglenozoa > Diplonemea > Diplonemida > Diplonemidae > Diplonema > Diplonema papillatum. Next base: position 183,358 of record JAPJBO010000276.1, read on the forward strand.
GGAACTGTGATAACCTGGGCTGTGCGGAGTTTGTCGGATTGGGACTGTAACCAAAGAAACTGAAAATGCACGCATGTTCTGTTTTTTGAACGGGTAACGACGCCTCCGAGGAATCTCATCGCGAAATATTTGCCGAGAGAAAAGCTGTTTTCTTGCACTCGAGTTTTCCAGATTGCTACGAGAGCTACGGGCTGTTGTGGCAAGCTGGAAAACTCGATTGCAAGAAAACAACTTTTTGAGGCAAGAAGATGGTCTGTCAGCTGACTTGATACACTGCGAGTGGCGTACGTAGTGTTGTAACCACAGAGGGCGATGCTTGCGATGGCTGGCATTGAACCAGCTGACACTGACAAGGGAGTCCGACGGCGGTTTGTTCCAAGTAACGTCCCTGGAACCCAGGAAAGTCCGCCCATAGAAGAGTCCGCCTATTAAAGAAAAGTACGCCAAGAGCAGTATACAAAACGTCAGCTGTGACACATTTCTCCCCACCTTACGTGGACAGCAATTACCGGGGGAAACTGTTAACCCTGCCAACGGGTTCTGCCGCACCAATAAAAGAAGGAATTTTATTAGAGAAAAAAGAGGAAAATCTGGTCCGTCGTTTGTTGAACTTAAACTCCTCCCTTCCCCCCTCATTCGAAGCCTCCGGTCTGAAACACTGTCTAGGAGCCGGCATTCGTTGACCCACACAGGGCGGGTAGGGAATCATCGCAATTCATTGTTTTTTTTTTGTTTTTTTTTACATAAGCCAGCTTGAAAGGAAATACTCGACGATGCTGCCCGACAAAGAACAGAAGGGATCCCAAGTGCTGTAACTACCGAACCACGTGTTGAACGGACGTGAGGTCATGCGGGTTTACCCCTGCACGACAAATCACACAAACACAACAGGTCAAAGTCCTGAGTGAGAAAACAACACACGGTGCTGTAAGCGAAGAACAAATCAGATTGTGTTTGTATTGTATTTGCCCCTTACCTCTATATTTCCTTCCTTCCATTCGGTCATTCGGAGTCGAAGCAGCTACGTCGAGTATTTTCTTTGCATTTAAAACAGGCGAATCACTCGTCCCAACCTCTGCCGGGACGAGGAGAGATACGTTTGTCGCACTTTCGTCGTGGCACGGGGTAAGGCGGTTGTAGTAGCGTTGACTTTGTGGCAGATGCACTTCTACTACTACCAGACACGACATGCATACGACCGTGAAGGAACCCTTTCGACGATGGTCAGCCGGAGACTTTAAAGCCCCGACCCTCCAGCGAACTTTCACTCTAAAGCGCTGGTGTTGATGGCAACACCACTGGCGCACTGCACTCTTCCTCAGCCCCTGTCTGCTCCAGAAACCATGCCACGGTTCTGTACAACCCGTCGAACGTATTGCGACCTCTTGTAATGTCAAACGGGTCTTTTACGCTGTTAGTCGTTGTTTGGTCTTTCATCGCTGTTTGGATGCCCGCTATTCAAAGGAATGATGCCAGCCGTCGCCCCCTACACGAACCAAGTTGTGCGCAATTGCCTACGTTACCATACACTGAAAGAAGCTGTTTCACGTTGTTCACTTCGGTACGAGGTATTGTGCGTTGCATCCTGCATTGTTTCTTCTTGAAAATGGTGCATCGAAATAATTTGTTTTTTGTCGTCCTGGCAAGAATGAAAGGATTTTCCGTGTACATTGCGAAGTCAGAAAAGCGCCGGCTAGAATGGAAGAATCTTTTTAGTACTAACAATCTTGTGGGTTGCCCTTCAATGTATTGTGCAGGCTAAAAAGACGTAGGCAGCGTGTTTTGGTGGTTGATCAGAATTCCTTACCTGAATACACACAAGTGGGAAAACGATCAACCGGCACGCACAAACAAACGATCGTGCGCCATGGTTGCTTCGTGTTGCGTCTGCGGTATTGTCCTTGTAACAGACTGGCCCGAGCTGTGACACCGGAAGATTGTCACGTTTGGTGCCATAGGTTGCTTACTGGTTAGATAACTGGGTGCTGATTGCCCGCAGCTTCGTTTTGTTATATTTATTGGGCTCCAACCCCCCCAACCGCCAGCCCTCTGATGCGACGCGGAACAAGTGCTGTCAGCACCGCCCGGCGAATAGAGGGCCACAAAAGTGGCAAATCGACCGGTCGGGGGGTGCTTAGCAGCCAATGGCCTGATGGCTGAGTGCACACCTAAGCAGGGCTGCATCCTCGTGTTGTAGCCGTAGGCTTCGTGGGGGCCTGGTCAACCACCATCATCACAATTGGCGCAAACGTTTCTCGACAGTGATTGGACAGTCGGGAAGCCGGGGGCGGGTCTCCATGAAGAAGAGAAAAGTAAAGCAAGACCTGCCCCCTACGCCTGCTGTCTCCGGTTGCTTCGGCAGACGACACATACTACTACTACTACTATTGGGCTCCAGTTTCGGATGTGGTTCTGTGCCCCTTCTGAAACTGGCTGCCCGGACGCTAGGACTGACCGGGCTTCTTGTCTGTCACGCTTATCCCAAGTGACCCCCCCTTCCACCCCCCGCATGTGGTGTGGAGGCTGGACCTCTTCTCCCTGCACGCCTAGCTATGGGAAAGCTCGATTCCGTCAGTTTTTTGCGTGCTTTAAACTGTTTATCCTCTTCCCCTCCTCGCCCCTTGCTCAGACACGGTGGTGGGGGCCTTCTCCCCGTGACGGATTCGCCTGTGCTCTGGAAGCACAGATGGTCCTGGCTGTGACGAGCTACGATGAAAACCAAACTCACAGCGCTGCCCGTCTGCAGACACGCAGGTTCCGGTCCGCCTTATGTGTGTCCATGGCTTACAGGACCGAAACACGGCGTAGACGGGACCAGTGCGGTGTTGAGCACATATCCATTCCAAGCACGTTCTTGCAACCCCCCTCCAGGGGGTACCACCCCCTCGCCCCATCTTAACGACGCTTTACGCAAGCGTCGCCCAAGCCCCCCCCCCTTCCGTATGAAGAAGCGAATGATAGAACCGTGCCTCCTCTCCCTAACCATCAAGCGTTCCGCTTCGGCTATTCCTCTTTCTCCCTCCTTTCTTCTGCTTCTTGTGCCTCCTTCCCCTTCTCCTTCTTCTCCAACCATTTTTCATCTTATTTTTTGTTTGCTGTTTATGACACTGTTCCTCGGTCCGTTGTTTTCTCCGGCGTTTTTTCTTCCTCCTTCTTCTCGTCTGCAACAAGGCAGCGTGCACGAAGACGGCGCTCGCGGTCATGTGCACCCTTAGTGAGCCAGTCCACCCCTATTTTCTGGAACTGCGTCATACACGGTGAACTCCAGCAACTTTTACTCGAGTGAAACCAGACTCTCCAAAAGCGGGTCCGGAAATAGGGTGTGAAATAGGGTGTGCACACCCTATTTTACACCCTATTTCACAGCCTATTTCACACCCTATTTCACACCCTATTTCACACCCTCCTGGTCCGGGCTCCTGGTAAGTTCCCGAAACTCCCCGACACTTCCCCGAAACTCCCCGATACTCAGCCCGATTTTTATGGGAAAAAGTGGGGCTGCCGGTAAGGGCAGGTGTACAGATTGGTAGTTGAGTGGACAGATCGGTGGATGGGGGTGGGCAGGTCGGTGGATGGATGAATAGGTGGGTAGTTGGGTAGACGGGTGGGTGGATGGGGTGAGGTGTGCAGGTAGGTGTGCCAGTGTGCTCGGACGCGGCTCTCTTGAACCGTCCGTGTTCCTCCTCCTCCGATCCTCTTCCTTGGGCACCTCGACAGCTCGCAGGGCGTTTCTTCAGAACGTGCGAGAGAACTCGGATGCATCTGCCAACTGTAGCTTGGACTCCTAGGCAGTTGTTGAGGCATACCCTGCAGCCTGCGGATTCGGAGGGCCTCAAGGCGAACCAGGAGTTGCTGGAAAACCTGCAGGGCCTGCTTGAGTCCTTGAACACCGTGAGGAGTGGAACAGGACGCGTCTTGTGCATGAGCGCAGGTTCAACCATCATCTGACTCTTCGGTACCACGAGTTTGCCATTCATATGTCAAACTCTCCAATTCCCTCTTGGGTTTTGGTTTGGGCAAGAAGTGTTCGCGCCCGCCATCTGAGCCTCGAGACCGGGGTTCGCACTTCGTCCTCAGCTGCTCTCGGCGGAACCAGCACTACGTTGACTCGCTTCGCTTGCTTCGGCGGAGACGCTAGCAGGTGCAGCTTAGCATGCAGCGTAGCATGCAACGTAGCATGCAGCATTGCATGCAGCGGTGCATCAGCAGTAGCAGCGCGGTGCATGTAGCTGGTACATGCTAGTGGGTGTACGTAGCACAGCAGCACAGCAGCAGCACAGCAGCAGCACAGGTCCATCACACAGAGGATACATTCTTCGGAGGCTCACGCACTCAAAGATCGACTTATAAGCACTGTATCCTCTACACGGTGTCGTGCGCGGGGGCTGATCAGCTCCGGTTTCCGCTTCTCTGCCGTCCATCCGACCCCTCCCGCCACTGCCGTACGATGGTGCCCCTTCCGACAGCACTGTCCGGGCCTCCGGCTCCGGTCCGCGTGCCTCCTGCAGTGCTCGCACGGTGGCTTCTCGTGGTCGAGACTGCACGGTGAACTCCAGCAACTTTTGCTCGAGCCAAAGTCCGGCCTCAAGTGCGGGTGTGACCACACCCGGAAATAGGGTGTGAAATAGAGGGTGTGAAATAGGCCACCTGGTCCAGACGAAAATATCGGGGAGTTTCGGGGAAATTCGGGGAGTTTCGGGGTATTTCCTTTGTGGCGACCACTTTCCCTGCAGCCGGCCTTGGCGAAGGTGGGGAGGGGGCTACGCTATTATGGCCCTACCTTGCGCAAAGCGGTCCCGTGTTTGGCTATGCCCCGAAGACGAAGATAGAGGCTGAGAAGGAAGGACAGACTGGGAGGTACAGGTTGACACGGTTTGACACAGGTAGCGACAGGATCCGCGGCAAGGAGAGCAGGAACCGTTCCACCAGAGGTCGTGCGGGTACAGAGACGATGCTCGTGCTCGAGTCGCAGCTGGGATGAACATGCACGCCTTCAATGATGAGGTCTGGGGGATGGACGTATTTTCCACGTGGGGAGGAAAGGATTGGACGTGCTGGTGGGACGCCTTCGAAGACGGCACCTCCGAAGAAGGGGCGGAGACCCAGCGCATGGAGGTAAGCGCCCAGGCCACCACCACGATTGCCTGCAGCACGATATGCCGATGTGCGGAGTCGGCGGCGAAGAGACAGAAGCGCGGGCCTTCGCCCCCGGGGACGCCCGAAGCGACACCGAAGTCGAGACGCAAGCTGCGACCATCGGCCCAAAGCGCCACAAGGGAAGCGGCGGATGCCGGCGCCAACACCGCCATCGAGAACGCCGCAGAAGGCGACGACACTAGGACGGCCGCTGGCAACGAAGCGGCGGCGTAAGGACTCGCCATCATCGAAGACAGAGACGTGCACTCCGCGGCGGGCAGAGGTGCAAGATAAAGTGCCAGTGACGAAGAGAGGTAGCACGAAGAGGTCACGAAAGAGAGCAGATGCAGATTATCGCCGCAGGCTCTTTGCATGCTAACCCTAACCACCAGGACCAGGGGCAGTTACGGTCGAAGACGGCAATTCGGGCGAGGAGTAAGGTTGATAACCAAAATGAGAGGCACGATGGCCATCCTGAAAGCAGGGTTGCAGGATGATGCTTGGCCGAGGATAAGGTTGCTATGGCGACTGGGACAGAGAGATAGCGCAAGATAGAGAGTCCTCCTTATGGGGTGGTCACGCCTTCGCAGTCCCATGGCCTCCACCCACCTGCATACGGTCGTCGACTGACCTTTCCCGGGACGAGCTGGAATGCGGGTACCATCTTTCCGGAGATTTCCGGTTCCTCCCGTACTCTACAACTCCACATAAGTGAACGTGGACTCCGAAGTGGACACTCCTTTCAACCGGGTGCACGAATTCAAAATTCCGGGACGGGTTGACCCACTGTTTCCGATGCGGCTTCCGATCATTGAAGGCTAAACTCGGGTGCAGGAGCGGTGCTCGTCGTGTTCGGGACCAGATGAGACGACTGGGTCTGCCCGGTTTACACGTGACTGCTGCAGCATGGTGGGTGGGAAAAACTTGAGTCCTCCGATTAACCACACCCCTGAGGGCTGTGTGAAGTTCTCTTGTGGGTGCATCAACTCCCTCAGCGAAACCGTGAAAATGACGATGCGATGCAGGGGACAGGGGTGGACCAGCTTGCTTACGATTCAATTACAATTGCAGGGGATCTGGCTCTACAGGCTTTGAATGGAGACCGCGATTATTCACGAGATTAAACACACACCCACACCCTGCACAACTCAGGCGCAACCTACTATGACGGAATAAAGTTGGACACCATGCGCAAACCTCAGGCGACAGCCGTCGTCGACAACAACGCCGCGTTCAAGGACGCGCTGGCCAAGCTCGAGGCGGGGATCATCCCGAACGAGAAGCACCCGATTTTCGAAGCCGCCTTCGGCTCGAACGGGGGCCTGAAGCTCCAGCGCCTGGGCTACCTCACGGACCACCAGCTCCGGGGGGTGAGGTACCCTGCTGGGTACGTGAGCCTGCGGTCGTGGAAGTCGTGGGAAAACGGCGAGCCGTTCTGGTACAAGTGTTCGACCGAAGGCTCGGGAGGCGATTTGTGCTTCGTGATCGAAGGCCCGAAGGGCGAGGAGGTCAAGGCCGGGAACCCGACGGCGGCGGTCAGAACCGTGCACAGGCGCGTGCAGGACGCGGGGCTGCCGGTGGGCAAATGCCCGGCCGGAAGGGAGTTCTTCGGCTTCGGCAGCCCAGGCGTGAAGAAGCTGCTTGAGCGCCTGCCGGGGGTGGGTCTGCAGGCCGATGCGCCGGAGGACGGAGCAGACCAAGCAGAGGCCAATCGCGCGAAACCGGGCGCGGAACCCGTCGACGCCAGGCTGGCCTTGTTCGGCGGCGGAGGGGAGGGCGCTCTGTCCTTGCCGCCGCAGACTACGGTGCCCACGCCGCGCCCGCTGCGGTCCTGGACCGGCGCTCGCCACGCGTCGAACGCGGAACTGCGCAAGAGCGTCGAGCGAGCGGTCAAAGCGGCGCAACGAGTGCTGGCGGAGTACGGCAACGTGAGCGGGTAGCCCGCTCCCCGCGTGCTTGATGCTAGCCATCAAGCACACGCAAACGAGCCCCCCACCTGATGTACGGTACAGGACAGTGCTCCCGCTAACGAAGAAGTGCGAGGAATTCCTCAAAAAAAAAAGAGGCTGGAAAAAAGAGGGTGAGGAATTCCTCATGAGCAATTCCTCACCTTTTTCTAGTATCATAAAATATGTAGCCAAAGTACTGCATCACGGTCTACTCTCTGCTGGGCAGACGTTTGGCTGCCACGGGGCTGGAGCCGAGTAAGAAAGTTGAGGCTCAGAAGCAGCCCCGGATTTCTTGACTGCCTTGTTCCATCTGATCTCCGGTCTCATCTACTCGTGCCAATGATTTACCAGCACGCAGTATCTGGGTGGTGGTTGAAATTGAAATGGGCTGTTGTCGCCGTTTACGGGGGCAATCCAGGCAAGTCAAGTCACCTGAACAACACAGCCGAATAGGTTGGGTTTGGGGCGGCGGCACAGAGCAATCACCTTTGGAATGTGCACTGACAAACAGACTGAGAAGAGCAACCTTTCTTCACCTGAATGTACCGTACCGTTCGCCGGGGGGCAGAGCCCCCCGGACCTCTCCCTTTGAAAGATTCGGGTGGAGCACCTAAACAACATGCACCAACATAGGGGGAAAATTTGGGGCGCAACAAAAAACAGCCCAAACCAGGTTTTTGGGTTCCTCACCAAAAGTGAGGTTAGCGGGAGCACTGCTAGAGGAACCAGATAAAAGAGAGGCACCAAAATCTCCAGAAATCAAGAAAAGTGGGATTCTTGTGCTGATTTTGACGCGTTTGGACCGCTGAGGACGTCGGCAACGGTGTTCTATCGGGAGTGGCGGATGCACCTTGTTCGGCGGCCAGGGCGTCGGAAGAGAGTATGGTGCCCTGCGGTCCAGGCTTCCGCGCTCGCCACGCGTCGAGCGCGCAACTGCGCAAGAGCGTCGAGCGAGCGGTCAAATGTACCATAGGGGAGTGAGTTGCTTCGAAAATAATGCTTTGAAAATAAGCCACCACATTTCCAGAAATCTAAAAAGTGGAATCATTGTGCTCATTTTGGCACGTTTTGGACCGTTAAGGAACGTTGGAAAAAGGTGTCCAAAAAACACACATTTCTGCCCCCCAAACCCGCTTTGTCTGTTTGAACTCTGTCTTTGCCGGCAGTTGTGGCGACGTGGTACATCGGCCCGAACTCCACGCCACAGCAGTTGGGCCTCTGTTTGTCGACGTACCGCATCAATAGCTAGCCTTCTTCCGAACACGCGTCTTTCATCGGAAAGGGGGGCTTCGTTCTCTTTCCAGCTTAGCGTGAGTTTGTCCGCCGAAGATGTGAACCGGTGCCTCTTGTCTCAGCCAGCAGCCGCTGGCTAGCGAATGCAGAAAACAGAAAGAAGTTGCTGTCCTCCCATCGAGACGTAGGCCGAAATCGAACGGGACAGCGGGTGTTCAGGAAAAGAACCCGCGGGAAGACCAGAGGCAAAAACATTCTCATTGACACAACAGAACTTCAGACGACGCGTGCGCAGTTTGAGCCTCGACTGGAATGCCGTTTGAATCCTCGACACAGATTGTTGCTGCATATCAAGTGCAGTTTGCTACTAGCTGCTACATGCAACCTCCTGTGGAATCCTTCACTGATTCTTGCTGCATATCACGTGCAAGCTACTGCCAACCACTACTACATGCAACCAGCTGGCAAAAAAGAGCGGGCGCACGCACTGCTACGCACGTTGTGCAAGAATAGCCACACGCCGACAACTCCCACTCCAGGAGGCAGGCTTCGACTGCCCAAAGAAAAATACGTGCCTAAAGTATTCCACCCCCCGGGTCATGGTCGATGCAAGTCTCTGCAGCGGAGCTGTGGGAGTACGACGACCTGGAGAACAGGTTTGTGTACACGGGTCCTGCGGACTTGACCGATGAGTTCGCGCTGAGGCAGTCGCTGACCGTCGCGGATGTGTTCGAGACGCTTGGGTTGGAGTGCCCTGCGGGTCTGCGGGACGCGGTGGTGACGCTTTCACGCAAGGAGGATGAGACCGTCGACGTGCCGGTTGAACGATGCGACCCTAGGCAACCCAAGGGGACCCCAGGGATTGACACTGACGCGGAAGGGTCTGATCCTCGGCTATTCGACGGGCTGTACACATGGCGTCCATTGGCGCCGTCAGCCCTCGACCAGTCACCCGTGGTCGGCGAAGAAATGGGGACCCCGCTGGTGTCGTTGGACACCTGCCTGCACGTGTGGAAGACGTGGCTCGAAAGAATGGTCGACGCCAAGCACATCACCCCCGAGCACATGGACAGCTTCCTCGCCGACGGCGAGACCCACCTCGCCTACAGGGGCACCCTGGCCGCGGCCCACATTAGCTGGGAAGACTTCGATCCCTCGCTGACCATCTTCGCGGACACCGTTGTTTTGTGCGCGTTTTACTTCACGTACGACTTCGCAGAGAATGCTTTCTGGGCGGTCTACAACAACCGGGCGCAGGTGTGTGCACGCTTTTCAGACGGAGGGGATGGACCGACTCCACATCGGACATGAATGAAGGGCTCACCGGAGACAAACGGTGCGGGGCAGGAAGCGACCGAAGCATGCCACGACGTGCAGTCTGTCGTCACAGCTTGTTGCTGCATGTTGTGGGAGTCTTTTTTGCGTGCAATTGTGATACCACTCTACCCCACACTGCTCTATTTTTTTTACCAAACATGAATCGTGGGGGCCTGGTCAACCACCTCATCACTATAGAGCACAAACCTTTCTCGACAGTGATTGGACAGTCGGGATTGCCGGGGGCGGGTCCATGAAGAAGAGAATTGTAAAGCAAGACCTGCCCCCTGCGCCTGCTGTCTCCGGCTGCTTCGGCAGACGACACAACGTCAGACAATACGAAGAGCAGAAACTCCTACTACTACTACTACTAATACTACTACTACTGCCAAACATGAAATGTTGGAGGAAATGAGAAGCTCGTCGCCGCAAACCGTGGCGTTTTCACTTGCGTCCTGAATCCAGCTTTACGTAAAACGATCAAGCACGAGCTCTTATTTTGTAATAAGCACCTGCTTTCTAGGACATACTTGAGGAGGCTGCCCGCTGCAAAAGATCAAAGGAGGTAAAAGTGCTGTAGCCCACACGAAACACAGGTGAATCTGGGTTTAGTGGCGGGCGTAAGCGTTCAACAAAAAAAGACCCACTTTGTAGTTGTATTGTTTTCTCCCCCTCTAGCCTCCTTCGAAGTAAGCACGAGGCAGTCCCTCGAGTATTTTTTTTTTTGCGTCTAACAAATGCAATGTGTCAAGAACAAACCCCGATCGATGGCAGTGGCAGCGTACTATCCGCACTCCCGTTAGACGGACCAAAAGCACGTTTGAAGGAAGTGCGCAGCCACCATGCCCGAGCCCCTGCCCAGCCCTGACCGCCAGCCAGCTTCCTGGCACAGCGGCTAACCCACGCCTCCACCGGACCCCCACGACCTTTTCCATCGAAGGTCGTTTTTTGCACTTTGTTTTTATTATTTTTGAGCCGCCCACGTACAAGCAAAACCCCATCGCAGGAATGGTCGTGCCACCCGTCATCGAAGCGCATCGAAGAAATGTACCAAGAGTGGCTCCATCAAGAGAACGCAGAAGCAGCCCCCCGGGGCAAGGCGGGCAGCACCGCTGCAGGCGCAACCATTGACTTTGACACCGACTTCCGGGCCAACACCGTGTGGGGCGAGACTGTTAAGCGCGTCGTCGCTCGACAGACACCGCCGGTCTGGTGCAACACGCAGGAACCCGTGTACAGGTGCCATTTTATTTTTTGGTAGGAAAAGAAACTTGTTTTTGTATAAGCACCTGCTTTGTAGGAAATGCTTGAGGAGACTGCCAGTTGCGATAGATCAAGGTAAATGTGCTGTAGCCCACACGAAACACAGGTAAAGCTGGGTTTAGTGGCGGGCGTAAGCGTTCAACAAAAAAGACCCACTTTGTAGTTGTATTGTTTTTTACCAAACATGAAATGTTGGAGAAAATGAGAAGCTCGTCGCCGCAAACCGTGGCGTTTTCACTTGCGTCCTGAATCCAGCTTTACGTAAAAAACGATCAGGCACTGCGTTCAACGAAAAGCGGTTGTGCGAGTGACGAGCTCTTATTTCTCCCCCTCTAGCCTCCTTCGAAATGAGCACAAGGCAGTCCCTCGAGTATTTCTTTGAAGACTACTAATAATCCGAACGACAGGTTTGCCGCTCCAATCCGTCCAGAGAAACAAACGCAGCACCACATCATGTGGTCAGCAGCAAGATTAGCAGATTTCTGGTTTCACCTTTTAATCCAACCATACGGCGCGCGGCAAGCAGAGCAGGAGCGGTGGACGAGGGTGACAGACACAAGCATAGGAGTGAGGACTTTATTATATGAGACGATGCCAAAAGGGGGGGGGGGTGGTTTGGGCAGATGTTTTCTGGTATAGTATGATACTGGGCATGTGGGGTATAGGACCCATACCCCCCCAGAAACCATGTTTTCGGGCCGATTTTGGGGCCAAATGCCCTCGGAGAACCTTTTTCTGAGCGCAAAACTCAGTTGTTGTGGACTTTGAGAGGCCCCAGGTAGGGTTACGGCTACGGCGGCAGCACCCACCCAGAACAGGAACTTAACTCTGTTCTCAGAATGCGTGACTCGTAAATGCGTTTCGTTCGAAGAATTGGCTCAAAAATTTGCAAGGCAAGACGCACACGAAGTACGATAGGTCACAGGGCTCCATGCGGAGACACTTTAGAGCGACGAGAGCCTTTCTGATGAAAGCTGCAGGAGTTGACCCGATTGCGCCCGGGGTCTCTGTACAGAGGGCGACCGACAAAGGTGACCCATGAGGCAGCAGGCATTCGACGATCTCGTGGAGGCAACCACCGACGTCGTGGGTCACGGAAACACTGTCGTGCACAAGACGTTCGTCGCACAAATCCTTCTAGCACAGGCTGGTGGACGAAGAAGGCCAACTAACGGCAAAGGTGTCGTACAACACGTACCGCCAGCTACGTGGTGCCCGGTTCGAACACCTGGCCGGACGTGTGCGACACCTGCAGAAGGGAACACGATTAACCATCGCCTTCGTGAGGTTACCAGCAGCAAACTCACTTCTTTCGATCCGACAAGCCGATTTCTGCCAATAAAAGTTGCCAATACTGCCAGAAGAACCTGGGGTCAGCTTTTTTAACAACCAGGGGCCTCGCCTCCTTGATGATTGATTTGCGTTGGATGACAGGTGACTCGATCCAACTTGGGGAACTGTTTTAGCTGGTGTACAGTGGGTTTCACACTGGATTTGCGGGTGTCACACTGGATTCCGCACTGGATTTTTGGGTGTCAGTGGATTTCACGCTGGATTTGCGGGTGTGGCACACTGGATCTAGCAGGTGTGCCCACGCCCGACACTTTGGCCGCACAGTTAACACCCCCACACGATGCTGGAGTGCACCGTGCGGGGCCTCGAAACCCACAGGAACAGAGTTTTGCGCTCAGAAAAAGGCTCTCCGAGGGCATTTGGCCCCAAAACCGGCCCGAAAAAATGGTTTCTGGGGGGATATGGGTCCCATACCCCACATGCCCAGTATCGTACTATGCCATAAAACATCTGCCCAAACCCCCCCCGCTTTTGGCATCGTACCATATAAGCACCTGCTTTGTAGGAAATACTTGAGGAGGCTGCCAGCTACAACAGCTCAAAGGAGATGAACGTGCTGTAGCCCACACGAAACACAGGTGAATCTGGGTTCAGTGGCGGGCGTAAGCGTTCAACTATGCTAATACTGAGTTGACTCGACCTCTTGAGTTTGTGCTAACCACGAATTGGGGATTCGGGAGAACCTACCAAGCCAAAAGCAGGACCGACCCCCCGGTTCGTGAGAATAAGCGAAGAATAAAAAGACTTCTTTTTTCCATCTATCTTTGTCAGATCTGCAACTCAATTATTCTTGTATAAGCACCCGCTTTGTAGAAAATGCTTGAGGAGACTGCCAGTTGCGAAAGATCAAAGGAGGTATATTTGCTATAGCCCACACGTAATACACGTAAAACTGGGTTTAGTGGCGGGCGTGAGTGTTCAACAGAAGAGACCCACTTTGTAGTTGTATTGTTCTCTCCCCCTCTAGCCTCCTTCGAAATGAGCACATCGGTCCCTCGTGTATTTTACATAAGCGTCAGCTTGGAAGGAAATGCTCGACGAAGCTGCCAGACAAAGAACCGAAGGGATCACAAGTGCCGTAACAACCGAACCACGTGTTGAACGGACGCGAGGTCATGCGCGTCTATCCCTGGGGAAGGCAATCAAAAGGGGACGAGCCACTCCTCGTTCATGGGTGACTTGTGCCTATTCCTCGCAGTACAGCTGTAAGATTTAGTGTGCAAAATGTATTGCAGACTTATTTTAGAAGTAGCCCACCAGGAGCCTCTACGGGAGACAAACCCGACCTTCTGATCGACGAAATAACGCTACGCCCCCAGGGACGTGGTGTGATGGCCGTCTGAGGCGAGGGGCCTGTTGTCCCGGTCGGGACCCGACGGACGAGTGGGACGGCAAGCTCGAGATCGGGCAATCCGAAATGGAGGACTTCGACGCGTCGGCGGTGCTGGAGCAGGTGTGGAACGCGGAGGAGCGGCCGTGGGCCGTCCCGGACGACGTCCAGCGCTGGATCGACGGCGCCAGCACGCTGGGCAAGTCGCCGAGCTGGGGGGGAAAGCAACCCTGGGGGCCAGCCACTCCTCCGTGCGCCTGAAGCCCCCCTTAAACTACCTGTTTCATGACCGTGCTGTAGTATTCCGTAGTAAAACTGTAAGATTTAGAGTGTAGACATAGTAAGTTTCAATAAGGTAGTCACCAGGAACCTCTACGTGAGACTTCTGTCGACCAGATAATAACGCTAAAACCCCACAGAGACGTGGTGTGGTGGCCGTCTGAGGTGAGGGGCCTGTTGTCCCGGTCGGACCCGACGGACGAGTGGGACGGCAAGCTCGAGATCGGGCAGTCCGAAATGGAGGACTTCGACGCGTCGGCGGTGCTGGAGCAGGTGTGGAACGCGGAGGAGCGGCCGTGGGCCGTCCCGGACGACGTCCAGCGCTGGATCGACGGCGCCAGCACGCTGGGCAAGTCGCCGAGCTGGGGGGGGAAAGCAACCCTGGGGGCCAGCCACTCCTCCGTGCGATTGAAGCCGCGGAGCTCAACGCGGCGGAGCGGCAGCGTGCTGCTGACGACGAAGGCGGACGGGCAGCTGCAAAGCTTGCTCGACTTCGGCGACGCCGACCAACCGCCGCGCCCCGGCTCACGGGGCAACGTGCGCGCCCCGCAGAGTCCGACGTGGCTCTCGGAGTCGAGCAGGCTCAAGCAGAACATGCGGTTTCGCCCTTCGTCCGGGAACACTTCGAACGTGCCGCCGCTCATCGCGGTTCTGCGCCTGCGCCACGGCGACGAGTTCATCAAAGCGCTGCTCCCCACGATGGAGCTGGCGACGGTGGACCGGCCGAAGCCCGCAGACGTCTACATGTCGTTTGCACACCGGATCCTCGTAGTCGCCCTCAAGGACAAATGGTACCTGCATGACGTCAAGCCGCGGGTTGCAGCGCCGCACAGGGTCTCCGTCGCGGCGCTGCTGGCGAGCCACCAGGAGGAGGCGCGCGAGGTGTCCGGCCTGCTCGGCGCCATCTCTGGGCACCTGCCTCTCGCGACGGACGGGAACCTGAAGCAGATGAAGCTCGCGGACGTGACCACGTCGACGATGGACGCGTTTCGAAAGGGGAACATCATCGCGAGCAAGGCGTTTTTGCCGTGCCGCCCGGTTTCCGTCGATCTGCTGTCAAGGGGCGGCCTGGCGAACTTCGAGGTCATTGCGGACACGCGGGAGGTGACCATGTTCGCGAAAGGGTCGAGGGACCGGCAGTGCATGATCCCGCCAGGGATGCTGGAAGTGATCGTGGGGCTGTCGCAGCACGAGGAGACCGGGACGCTGTGCGCGATGCTGCGGAGGATCAGCGACGACGAGTTGGTGTCCGCTAGGCTCCGGCAGTTCCTCTGCGACTGCAGCGACGTGCGC
Source organism: Diplonema papillatum (assembly GCA_030068145.1). Taxonomy (NCBI): domain Eukaryota; phylum Euglenozoa; class Diplonemea; order Diplonemida; family Diplonemidae; genus Diplonema; species Diplonema papillatum. Next base: position 198,511 of record JAPJBO010000276.1, read on the forward strand.
CTCGTCGCCGCAATGGCGGCCGTCATCGAGGGCAACTCTCACGTCTCGGTCTGCCAAACCGACCCCGAAAACTCCGAAAAAAAGCTGCGCGCAGACAAGCAGAAGCGCGAGCTCACAGGGCTGTCCCTCGCGATCCCGTTCCCCAGCGTCGTCGACCCAGCCGCCGCGTTTTCCGGCGAAGGCCCGGGGATGTTCGACGTTCCGATGCACCAGCTGCAGGCGCCGCACCCCTGCCACGTGATCGTCGCCGAAGTCGAGCATAATTCCGTCGCCATGCGAGCCGGGGTGCGGACCGGGAGCCTGCTGACGAAGGTGGACGGGCGGCGGGTGGCGACCGCGGCCCAGGCGATGAAGTCGCTTCACGCGAGTTTCCACAACTCGGTCGTCTCGATCACCATCGAGAACCCGAAGTCCCCGTACGCGGCGTGGCAGGCCTGCGCCGGCCGCCACGCGGACGAGCAGTATTCCACCATTGCAGAGTCGCACATCGTCGAGCTGGCGTTCCAGAAGAGGTTCCTCCAGCACCGCGTCACCGAGCCTTTCCGCGTCGATGCCGCCCTGCCGGGCTACGTCGCGGTCGTCAACCCCCGCGGCGACGCTTACTACACAGCGGATAACCTTCCCCCTGACGTTCTCGCCGGCCTGCTGCAGGAGATCCGGCCCGATGCCCGCAGAACCGACTGGCTCCGCGGCGCCGTGGTCCCGGGATCGAGCGGCACCATCGTGGCGTCGCTGAAGTCCGTCCACCCGCTGTCTCGGACCGACGTGTCGGGCACCGCCATCCGCGGCGTTCCGCCGCGGAAAGACGCGGCGGCCGCCGCAGCGCCCGAAGCAGGCCCCGCAGCCCCGCCCGCCGCTGCCGTGCAGCAGCCCCAGCAGCAGCTGTCGCCGCTGCAGAAGGAGGCGGCGGCCGAGGCGCGGGCGCGGATGGCGTACCCGGCGGACAGCCTCACGGCGGTGCTGCGGCGGTTCCGCGCGGCTTCGGCGGCGGCGGGGGACCAGCCGGGGCAGCTGCTGCGCAAGGCGGCTGCGAAGCTCGTCGAGGCAGCGTGGATCGAAACGAAGCACAAGCGATTGGGACGCTCCGGCAGGTACATCTTTTTGTTGTTACCGCCAAGGAATTCTGCTTACTGGTCTGTCTGCGCCTTTTGTGTTCGCTGACGTGAAGTCTGCGGGATACTTCTTGGTGACATGACTGCAAGAAAGAACGAAGAGGAATCAAACCATCCAGGGTAAACCTATCACTTACGTTGCGTAGGGGCAAGATGAAAATACCCGTCCAGGGGACTTACGGAAATAAGCTTGTCTGGACAAGGTCACTTTTTTCTTCCCGTCCAACGACACCCCCCCCCCAACCACCTGGTTCTTGGGTGGCTTCACGACTGCGCAGCAGCATTCCCGCAGTGAGACTGTAATACTTGTTGTACGTATGGCAAGTACGTGGTGCTGTTCATGCATGAAAAGTAGAAGCAGAAAACTTCTACCCCCCCCCCCCCCCCCTAGGGCTGGGCTGGCTGCATACGTGCATACGTATGCGTATGCGTATGCGTATGCAGATTTGAAAATATGCATACGCATACGGCTGCATACGTATGCATAGGTGGGGCTGTGTGAGGCCAGCCCGGCCTTCTGGCTGCTGCGTGACGGGCCTATGAGTGAAGACGGTGGAGTCCAGAGCCCCAGAAACTGGAGTTAAAGCTGGAGTTGAAAAAGCAGGTGTCACACGCTTTTTAGGTGTGACTCGCGCCCTCTTTGACGGCAGTTTCTGAGACTGGACCTCACCGTGTAACAATGCAATGTACTGGTAAGTAGTAAGCAGGTCGATGAGGATGCGGGCCACGGTCAATGTCTGCCTCGCTTTTTCCCCGACGACGTCGAACGCCAGCTCGAAGCACTGAACGAGCATGCTTCATGACGCACGACAGCCTACAACGGGCTGGCGGAAAAGGCCCGCACCACGTGGGCGGGCCTTTCCGCCTGCCCGTTGCTCAGCAGATCCTGAGACAACCAGCTTCGGTTGCCTCATCGGAGCGCGGCTCGTCGGCTTACGGGAGTGAACACACTGCCCGTGTACCCCGGGTTGCGGCGGACGTAGGTTCCGTCGACTCTCACGAAACTTTGCTTTTAAGTATCCTTTTCGACTCCCCCTTCGTCCTCGACGAAGGAGGTGCATTGCCAGAGAAGTCACAGCCACATGCATAGCCGTATGCATACGTATGCATACGTATGCATAGCCGTATGCAGCGCCGTATGCGTATGCGTATGCAGGTTTGGGCGCATACGCGTATGCAGCCGTATGCAGCCACCATAGCCCTAGGGGTGCGATTGCCGTGGTAAATCTTGTCCGTTTTATTATTTTCGCGATTTTTGCATACTTTGAGGCCCTTGCGGGTGTCGTTCGCCCCCAAAATCGGTTCAGATGAGGTTGTCGAGGGCGCGCGCGCCAGAAACTGATCAGAATGTCACCCAGAAGTGCGAAAAGAAGGGGTAGCATGTTGCAAAATGGAGGTTTCGGCCACCTCGACAAGATGTCCGAAATTAACCGATTTCTAAAACCTTTACAAAACGAGTCTCAAATCTGGATGAAAAATAGTGTAGAGAAATTTTTGGAGCATTCCGGGGCACAAATGACCACATCCTGAGTCATTCCTGTCACAGTCTGACCCTGCTGCCGTCGTTTGTGGCTGCTTTTTGGTGTTTGGATGCCCCTAGACCATACCCGGATCAGCCCGGACCATACCCGGATCAGCCCGGACCATACCCGGATCAGCCCGGATCAACCCGCATCACCCCAGACCAACCCGGACTGGGCCCGGTTCAAGGTCAAATGCTGGCGAAACCACCACAGGGAGCACTCCACAACGCCCAAATTTTGAAATTTATACGAAAAAAGCCACAAGGAAATCATCATGAAAGCTGCGGCAACCGGGCGAAGCGGTTCTTGGAGAAGATTGAGAACAGAGCCAAGTCTAGAATTGCTACAAGCGGGTCCCAAATCTGGAGGAAAAACAGACCGGAGAAAACATTTTGAGCATCCCTGGGCACAAAAAACTGCATCTTGAGTCATTCCAGGCATAGTCTGACCCTGCTACCGTCTTTGAGGCTGCTTCCTGGTGTAGATGACCCTGGACCAAACCCGGATCAGCCCGGACCAACCCGGATCACCCCAGACCAAACCGGACTGGCCCGGTTCAAGGTCAAATGCTGGCGAAACCCCAGGGGGCACACCACAACGCCCAAATTTCCGAATTTATACTCGAAAAAAGCCACAGAAAAACATAATGGAAGCTGCGACAACTGAGGCGAAGCGGTTCTTGCAGAGGATAAAAAAAGTCATCGGGTGTGGCACGTGACCGCGGAAGCAGAAGGTGCGCCGGGAACCGAGGCAACAAGGTCCCCCGCGTGTAGGAATCCGCCAACTGTCCGTCGGACGGCACCCGCGGGCTCTGGGCAAGGGAGATTCTGGGCCAGGAATGGTGGATTCTGGACCAGGGAGGGTGAACTCCTGACCAGGGAGGGTGAATCCTGGATCAGGGAGGGTGATTTCTGGACCAGGGAGGGTGGATTCTGGACCACAGAGGTGGATTCTGGACCCGGGTGACAGGGGATCTGAGCCGCAGAGGCTGAAATAAGGCCAGAGGGGGTGAATTCTGGACCAAAAAGGCGAATTCCGGGCCATGCATGGCAGTTTCTGGTCGACGAAGGGAAGATTATCTCTTTGCCAACACGGACAGGTCCCTCTATTTTTCACAATATCTTCATCATTTCTGCCTTTTTAGGCGAGATTCTGATCGATTCCTGGGTTGAGGACCCACAAAAGCCTCGTGAACACATACTTTTAGGGCTCGAAGTACCCGGAGGTGCCTCCGAAGCATGCAAAAATGGCAAAAATAATAAAGAAGACTTTAAGTTCGTACTGAATGCAAATGACAGAGAACTGAATAGTCTTTTATTTTCGATTAGTCAACTTCGGCGACCGCGCAGGAAACGTCTTCGAAGAAGAAGTCTCACGTACACTACGTACAGAGAAAGTTTCCCCTCCCACCCACCCAGAGAATGCCTCAACGGAATTACCCGACTGGACCGGAGGTCATCCGCATGTTGAAAGCTGAAATGGACCGTGAACCGCAGGCAGAGTCCGTGATGACAGACCTGACGGTAAGCCGGAAAAGGAAGCTGGAGCACCTTTCGACACTGTGTCCGCTTGCAGCACGGTCTAGCGTTGAACGGGCTGCTCAGTCGCTCACGACTTCCTCGGTCGAAGCAGGGACCTGGCAGCAGTACTTCGTTGCTGTACGGTCCTGGACCAACTTTGCGGACGCAATCAACTGTCGCCACTTTCCCATAGGGTCGGAAGAGTTGAGGCTATTCGTGACTACGCATACGAACGCCGGCTCTGCCGAGAGCACGATTTCTGCCTTGGAAAAAGTGCAACGATTCCTCGGAATCAACGAGCCGCTCCGAAACCCCCTCGTGAAGGATGTCCTCCAAGGGGTGAGGAGGAAACAGAAAGGAAAAAGGAAGATGGATGCCATCACGTCGAAGCTTCTCGACAAGATCGTAGACGATACCTCCCCTATCACGGGCCCCAGCAGCTCCCTACGGGAGTTTCGACACCTGGCTGTCTTGTCGTACGTGTTTCTGCTGCGCATGCAAGACGAGGCGATTCCGCTTCGCAGAGGGCTCGAAAGCGACTCACCGGCGAAGGCGCTACAAGACGTCAGGGCTTCGAATCGACACAGCGCAGTCTTCAAATATAAACAAGAATTGCATATCGTGTTTAAAAAGCGAAAGAACATCCGTCAAGGGGAAATGTTGGTACGGGGCTGCATGTGCAGAACTAGAGAAGTTGTCGTTGGATGGCGGGCCCAGTACATCAAATATGGCCATACAACCGGGACAATGTTGCTCACGGTGCAGCAATATTTGGCATGAAGTACCCCGACATGCTGGAAGCGGTAAAAAGAAAAGCCGCGATATTTCAGCAGCCCGTGATCGGATGGGGAACACGCAGTTTCCGCAGGGGTGCTGCTCAGGATGTGAACGAGGATAACCCCGAGTTGGCTGTCCTTCTGAAGGCAGGAAGTTGGAACTCGAAAACCTTCGGGGAGTACCTAGACTGGTGTAAGATCCAGAAAAAAGGCATGGAAATGGTAGCCCAGCGCGATCAAGATACGGAGAGCGAGTGAATCGACTGGGGGTGGAAACATCTCTGTCGAAGACCTGGATTCCTCAGTTTCGGAGCAACCAGATGCAGATCTTACTCGGAGTGGCTCTGCGTATCGCCCGAACTTACCCATCGCAGACGAGTCGTCCAGGAAGAAAGACTCGCCAAAAGATAGTATGAAGATAATAGGTCTTGTAACACAGGGAGCTGCGCAGGGCTTGCGCCATCACTGCCGTCTGAGACGAAGAGTTGACCGCGAAAATAAAACGGACAAATTTACAATGGGAGTCGCACCCCCTACCCCCCCCCCCCCCCCTAGGGCTGGGCTGGCTGCATACGTGCATACGTATGCGTATGCGTATGCGTATGCGTATGCGTATGCAGATTTGAAAGTATGCATACGCATACGGCTGCATACGTATGCATAGGTGGGGCTGTGTGAGGCCAGCCCGGCCTTCTGGCTGCTGCGTGACGGGCCTATGAGTGAAGACGGTGGAGTCCAGAGCCCCAGAAACTGGAGTTAAAGCTGGAGTTGAAAAAGCAGGTGTCACACGCTTTTTAGGCGTGACTCGCGCCCTCTTTGACGGCAGTTTCTGAGACTGGACCTCACCGTGTAACAATGCAATGTACTGGTAAGTAGAAAGCAGGTCGATGAGGATGCGGGCCACGGTCAATGTCTGCCTCGCTTTTTCCCCGACGACGTCGAACGCCAGCTCGAAGCACTGAACGAGCATGCTTCATGACGCACGACAGCCTACAACGGGCTGGCGGAAAAGGCCCGCACCACGTGGGCGGGCCTTTCCGCCAGCCCGTTGCTCAGCAGATCCTGAGACAACCAGCTTCGGTTGCCTCATCGGAGCGCGGCTCGTCGGCTTACGGGAGTGAACACACTGCCCGTGTACCCCGGGTTGCGGCGGACATAGGTTCCGTCGACACTCACGAAACTTTGCTTTTAAGTATCCTTTTCGACTCCCCCTTCGTCCTGGACGAAGGAGGTGCATTGCCAGAGAAGTCACAGCCACATGCATAGCCGTATGCATACGTATGCATACGTATGCATAGCCGTATGCAGCGCCGTATGCGTATGCGTATGCGTATGCGTATGCAGGTTTGGGCGCATACGCGTATGCAGCCGTATGCAGCCACCATAGCCCTAGGGGGGGTAGATACTTTTCCCATTTTTTGGATTTTTTTACCTCTAACTACTGCATCCGGTGGTGAAAATGGGGTGAGCATGTGTTACATGCGCCTCACATTGACCAGAGAGGTAGAAAAATGGGGGTTTCACCGGAATAACGCCAGAACACCTTTGAAAAGTGTTCGTTGAACGCACAGAAAGAGCGGTGTTGCGCGTGGAGCTCGAGAGGCACTTCGCCACCCCCCTCACAAAGGCGCCGCACGAAACGGCGTTTCTCTTCGAACAGCTCGAAGATCTCATGCATGGCATGGACACGGGCGAAGTGGAGGACGGCTTCGCTGTCCGTCTCGCCAGGAAGGTGGTCGTCCGCCTCATCGTACTCCAGACGGGGTACGAAATGTCGTGGGAGGCGGCCCAAGCAGTTTCCGACGACTACTTCGGGGGTCCGAGAAAACCGGAGTACCTGAAGCAAGCCCTGGCACAGCGAGACAAGCACCGGACGAAAAGCCGACCACAAAAGAGAAGGGGGATAGGGGGTACACCACACAGGAAAAGGGAGAAAAGGGTGCCTTTCGCGCCAATAAGGCCTCGGGCGGCGGGAAGGCCTAGTCGGCTCGTCCACAGAACAAGACCCGGCCGGGTTTCCCCACCCACCCCCCCACCCAGCGCGCTCACCTACGACGTCGCCCACCCACCCCCCGCCAACCGGACCCAGCCTCCCTGTCACCGATTTCCTCAGGGGCGCCGGAAAAGCTGTGAAACCGGAGAAAAAGAAGCCCGGGCGTCCGCCCCTGGTCGAGGTGCCGCCGACGGTGCAGGAGATGGAGCGGGTCACCGCGGCGGCAAATTGTCACCTGTCGCAGGCACTGGCGGACTCAACGTGGAGGTCGCTGGAGTCGGTGCACCGCCGCATGCTTCAGTTCAAGTGGAACTGGGAGGCCCAGTCAGGGCAGGAGATCGATGTTCCGACGGCGGTGGTGCTGTGGCTCTCGCGGAAGATGCTGGGCGAACCCGGGCGCAAGCCCATAATTTGCTCTTCCGCCCTGCAGTACATGCAGGACCTGAAGTCAGCCCAGCGGCGCTTCGGGACACCAATCGGAGACTCACAGATAGTTCGCGATTTCGAGCGGTCGTTGAGAAGGCAGGGTGCCATGCGCCCGAAGCGTCAGGCAGTCCCGGCGACGCTGCGCGACATTCGAAAGGCGTTGGGGCCGCAGGCATCGACGGACGTAGGGCTTGCGATTGCGCTTGCGTGGGCCGGGCGGCCCGGGTCTCGGACGTGATTCGCCTGAGCGTCGGGGACATCACCTGGGAGGACGGGTATGTGGCGGTGAACTGGTCGCAGACGAAGTCCGACCCCTTTCGTCTGGGTGTCACCACAGGTTTGGTCCTCTCGCAGGAGTGGTCAGAAGTGTTGAGGAGACGGACCAACGGCAGGGCTGCATCCGAGCCCCTCCTCTCGGCCACCTACCCGAGGATCAAGGCAGCTCTGAAGCGTGTGCGGCCGGAGTTGTCGTGTCACTCCATCCGCCGGGGCGCTCTTTTCCGCCTCCTGCAGAAAGGGCTCCATTTGGAGGCGATACGCCAGGTGTCGCGGCACAGCTGCCTGGATGCTCTGGTCCGCTACCTACCGGCCGGGAAATTAGCGATAGCCCGCGAGACGGCGGTGACCGCGGGCCACCTTATCATCAACAGCGGCAGCGATCTTTGAGCGGAGCCCCCGTGCTTCCGTTTTCCCCTGCGTTCCCCAAATTCCGCCGCCCTCCGAAGTACGCGCCAAACGCTGCGTACGACCCGTCCCATCTAGAGGACGGCCCAGACTTTTCTCTCCCCTACAGCCAAGCGCTCTGCGTTGAGGCGGCGGGCGGAAAGATTTCGCCCCCGGCGGTAAAGGCGAGAGGTGAGCTGGCGCAAATTTCGACGGCTCGACTGGACCTGGACGCACTAGTTAGGCTCGACTCCGAAGGCGTTCTTGCGGGTGTTCTCGACGTGTTACGCTCGGCGGATTCATTCCGTGAGGCCATGCGCGACGGGGCGCTCCGCGAGCTGGAAAACCCGCGTTACGCTAGGGGTTTGTCTCGGTTCATGCTGCGACACTTGCCGAAGCTAGAGACCTACGGGGTCGTGCGAGCGAGCACCGACGCTCGTGTTGTTCTGCCAGCCTTTACGGTAGAGAAGAAGTCCGGCGGGCTCCGCCTTGTGGCCGATGGCCGCAAGCTGAATTCGTTGATGCAGAAACCACCCGCGATGATGCTCCCGGGCATCGATACCGTGGTGGACAGGTTCCTGGCATCGAGGTTCGTGGCACAGGCGGACGCCGTGAGCTGGTTTTACCAGTTCCCCCTGGACGATTCTGTCTCTCCGTACTTCGGTATGAACCTCGCAGGCCCCAGGGGTCGCTTTACAAAGGTGCAACTGTCGGTGATGTGCATGGGATGGAGCTGGGCCCCGTGTATAGCCCAGAGGTCTGCTCGGGTGCTTCTCCCGGAGTCGGAGGGGCTGTGTTGGGTAGACAACTTTTTTGTGGTCGGTGCAACACACGACGAGGTCGAGGAGCGCTACCGGAGCTTCCTTGACCGTTGCCGCCTCGTGGGCGCGGACATCAACACCCGGGACGCCATGTACGGCCGCCCCCTCAGCCGTTTTGAAGCTCTCGGTCTGGAGTTCGACCTCGAGGCCGCGACCCCGCGCTACCGGTCGGCTCCGTCGTGGGTGCGGAAGTTTTTAGAGAGCAGTGCCCTCGGCCTGGTCCTTGCCGGGAGAGCGACACCTCGGCAGGTCTTTACTGTTTTTGGAGGGGTCGTCTGGTTCATTTTTTCCACCAGGCGGCGCTTGTGCTTCCTGAGGTCAGCGATGGCTTTCTTGCGGAGAGCTGCGTCGCTTCTTGGCGAGGGCGTAGTTTCGTGGGACGACGAGGTCGACATTCCCCCCTCCGCTCTGCACGACCTGCGGTCGGTGCTCACCGACCTGGCGTCGAATCATTGGGTCAGTCGGGTCGAAATGGATCGGCAGGCATTGCTCGCGTGGTCCGACGCATCCGACGGCGAGTGGGCGGTCGTTCTGGAGACGTGTCCGGAGTTGGCGTTTCAGGGGATGTTTACGGACTCATCGGTCCACATCTATCTGAAGGAACTGCTGGCCGCTGCACAGGCAGTCTGGTTCGCGTCGTTGGAGGTGCCCCGTTCTCTCCTGTCCGCGCAGGTGGACAACCAGGCCGCCGTTTTCGCCCTGCAAAAGGGCCATAGCAAGAACTTCTGGGCGAATGAAATCTTGTGCTTGGTCTACGGGATCGCGGACCAGGCGGGAATCATCCTTGACCCCTCCTGGGTGCCAACGGACGAGCAGCGTGCGGATGAGTACACGCGCGGGTCGCGCGCCATGGGAGGCCCATGGTTTGTGCCGCTTTGCGGACCTATCGGGCTGTGCGTTCAACGAAAAACAATTCCCTCCCCTCATCATTTTCCGGTTTCAACCGTGGTTAGCCAGTGACGCGTCTTATTTTTACCAAACATGCAATGTTGGAGGAAATAAGAACGCGTCACAGGCCTTCCACGGCGTTTCCTTGCGCCCACCAAGAAACAAACGTCCAGGGCAAAGCGTTCAACGAAGCGTTCTTCGACGAAGACTTGATGCTAGCATCAAACATGCATGCGAGGCAGTGTTCTGCCTAAACATTAAACTAAGTTCCCCCCCCCAGGGTGCTTATTAAGGGCTGTTACATGTTACGGATCGCGGTCAGGGGGTGCGGGTGGTGGTGGGGGGGGGGCCCCCCCCCTCCTGCATGGCTGGCAGGTCACCCGGTGTCAAGCGACCGACTCCCCAACTGCCGCTGGCCAGGTCAGGCTGGCACGACAAAGGAGTTACGGAGGGCGGCAGCTTGGGCAATGCCGACTTTGCGGAGGCATTCAACGGAAGGAGTGTCTCACAGAAGTTCCGTGCGGCAGATAAGAGCCGACCGATTGCGGGGTATTGATATACCCAAGAAGTACAACACCACTTCACACGTCTCGGAAATGGTGGGCATCTGGGCTTCCATCGCACAAGTGCGCATCGCCAAGGAACTAAGTGTATCGAGCTCCTTTGTGCTGATCTTGGACGGAACGACACTGAAGCACGCAATGCAGATGGAGGTGTATGTAGTTATCCTACGCTACTTCGTCTCATCTTTGTGCGCAGTTAAAGAAACTGCCTTGGGACTCGTGGGGTTCGAGGCTTCCGACGATACAGATGGCAACACCATCTTCTTGAAGTCTCGTGCGATGCTTGCAGATTTCGGCGTTGCGGCACAGCAGATAACGGCAACCTGCAGTGATTCGGGATCGAATCTAGCGGGGCACATCACAGGGGTATACGGTTTGTTGAAGAAAGATTTCAACCCTCAGTGTGCCCGTGTTCCGGACTTTTCGCACCGACTGGAGACCGAACTTGAGCGAGCCTTCGATTCATCCGTTGTTGAAGAAATCACGGAAGCAATTCTTACGATGGAGGCGAACTTGCGAACGTCCGGAAAGCTTTATCGCCGACTCAGGCGTTTCGCTAAGCTGCAAGGCTTTGCTGCGGGTCCCAAACCATCCCTCCATTGCTCTATTCGGTGGTTGCCAAAAACCTTTCGTCTGTGGGAGAAGGCCGCTGCATTGTGGCCACTCTGGAAGATGTTTCTGGAACAGCGCTCGCGGGACTGGCACTCCGCGGATGCCAAGAAGGGTAAGGATAACCTCGCAGCGAAGCGAAAGGAGCTGCTTGGCGTTTTTGGGAAGGAGCGCAGGGCTCAGCAGTTCCAGCAGTGGTACCCTGTACTAAGGATGTTGCGCAATATCTCGCTGGCCTCGCAGCATCAAGAGCCCACCGTTCTGCATTTGCAGTTTCGGTTGAGCCGAGCTCGTATGGCCATCGAAGGGATGACCGATGGCAACGAAAACAAACGTCGCTTGGCGAAGGTCGCGAAGGCGCTCGAAGCCGTCGAGGAAAAGATAAAGAAGGATGACCACGCCGTCGCTCTCTCTCTCATTCTTGACGTACAAAAAATGCAGGTGCTCTCCGGAGCCGACTTGAAGGCGTACGGTAACGAAGAGTACGCCTATTTGGCTGCTTTCGTCGGGAGGTTTGAAGCGAGCTCCGTACAGAAGGACTGGCAAGACATAAAAATTCTTGCCGTTCAGTTCAAGGACTTGGGGTGGAACGCCTGGACCGGAGTATTCGCAACCCTAAAAGAACAAGGCAGCCAGAGAGCCATTGACGTGTTGGCGCTGCGTCCACTGCGACAGATCGTCGTCCGTTGAATGCCTCCGCAAAGTCGGCATTGCCCAAGCTGCCGCCCTCCGTAACTCCTTCGTGCCAGCCTGACCTGGCCAGCGGCAGTTGCGGAGTCGGTCGCTTGACACCGGGTGACCTGCCAGCCATGCAGGAGGGGGGGGGGGGGTCCCCCCCCCCCCACCACCACCCGCACTTGTTACATGTTACGGGTTAGGCCAAATCTTAATAAAAACCCCCCCCCCCCCCCCCCCCCGTGCATAAGATGGATGAATAATTCGGGTTTTGACGGTATCCATCTTAATCAAGGGGGGTATCCATCTTCAACACGGGGGCACTGTATAATGTAGTCGCCTTACACTGGGGTACCTCACCCCGTGTTTAAGATGGATTGGCATTCTCGCCCGTTATCCATCTTAATCAAGGGGGTTTGGCTATCCATCTTATGCACGGGGGGTAGGTATCTTACAAAAAGGTCGAAAGACACCCAATCTGCACGCCCAAACGGGAATCGTTGGAAGCACGAAATAAACCTGTCGCAGGCACGTGTCGTTGAACAGCTTCGCGCTGTGGTACGCCGCCATGGGGTACAAGCAGAGCACCGGCTCCCTGTACTACTGCCTGAACCTGGACGCCGGGAGCAAGCTGGTCGTGGTCCACCACACGGCGATCACTGTGAAGGACTCGTTTCTGTTCGACTTCGAAACCGAGACGCGGAAGACGCTGATAGACAGCGATCCGGCGAAGTGGATGCTCGACGCAATCCGTCGAGTGGAACGAGAGCCGCCGGCGTCGATAGGCGACGAAGGCGTCGAAGTGTTGGCCCAGGCGGTCTCACTGTGCCCTGCTGGAGTCCAGCACCTGTCCTTCGAAGGCAATTCGCTGACGGACGAGTGCATTCCCCACCTAGTGGGAGTGCTCGTCCGCAACATCAACATCCGCAGCATCAGCGTGGAGATGAACAAGGACGTAAGCCACTTCAGCAAGCGGTCTCTCTCGTGCCTCATCCGGTGCAACACGCTCGAGTGCAATCTAGACCATGAAGACTTGGACTTCACCAGCGTCCTCGAGTACACGCTGCAGAGGCGAGAAGAGCTGTTCCCGGCCGACGACTATCGGATTCTGCTCGTTAAAAACGCCCTTGGCGTCCTTTACCACAAAGCCGCCCGCATCGAAGACGCGGAACGACGCTTCAAAGAAGCCTGGAGCTTGGCCGAGGTGCGCAGGACGAGGTATGTTTTCGTTTGATTTGCCATCGCTCCAACGCTGGGCACCCCTCGTAGTGCACAGAGCCCTCTTTTTTTGCGATAACCAGTAACCACCTTGGTGAGCATACTTGTTACAGCTAACATCGACGACGCGTTCCAAGCCCGGGAGGTGAAGCTTTCTGTCCTCGCCAATCCCCAAGCTCCCCTAAACGTATCAGCTTTAAAAGAACCCGTCTGACAAAGGTCACCCGGAAGGTGACTCTAAAATTCAGGATTCTCAAGCAAGTTTCAACTCTCAAAAAAGGTATCCGTCGATGGAAGCGGCGCTGAAGCTGGCGACGATCTTGTACAACCTGGGCACGCTGCACCTGAGCAACGGGAACCTGAAGAGCGGGCGGGACGTGTTCATGCGGTCGTTCGAGGCCCTGATCACGTGCACCGGGCCGAAGCACCCGTCGGTGTGGTTGTCCCTGGGGAAGATCGCCGACTTGGGGACCCGCGGCAGATGTTCGGGTGCATGTTCAAGAGTGGGCCCTGCACGACCAGGCGCTGCACGACATCGACGACGCGTTCCAAGCCCGGGAGGTGAAGCTTTCTGTCCTCGCCAATCCCCAAGCTCCCCTAAAACGTATCAGCTTTAAAAGAACCCGTCTGACAAAGGTCGCCCGGAGGGTGACTCTAAAATTCAGGATTCTCAAGCAAGTTTCAACTCTCAAAAAAGGTATCCGTCGATGGAAGCGGCGCTGACGCTGGCGACGATCTTGTACAACCTGGGCACGCTGCACCTGAGCAACGGGAACCTGAAGAGCGGGCGGGACGTGTTCATGCGGTCGTTCGAGGCCCTGATCACGTGCACCGGGCCGAAGCACCCGTCGGTGTGGTTGTCCCTGGGGAAGATCGCCGACTTCCACGCGGAGCAGCGGGACTTCAGCAAGGCGCTCTTCTGGTACGACTTCCTCAGCGACGAGCTGATCGCGTCGCAGGGGCCGCGGTGCCCGCTGGTGGCCGAGGCGAAGACGCGGGCGGCGGACGTGCACTTGAAGAACGGGAACACGCGCCTCGGCCTGTACAACTTGCTGCAGGCCTTGCACGTCCTCCGCTCCCAGATCCGGGGGGACCCGCGGCAGATGTTCGGGTGCATGTTCAAAATAGGGCAGGCCGTCGCCCTCGCATCGCCGCAGAAGGAGTGGGCCCTGCATGACCAGGCGCTGCACAACATCGACGACGCGTTCCAAGCCCGCGAGGTGAAGCTCTCCGTCCTCGCTGCGTCGGTCGCGCACGTCGCGTCGTACTACCTCGAAAAAGCAGACTCCCTCCCGCCCGAGTCGGGAGCTGAGGTATGCGCGAACGGCGGCCACTCCCCTTTTTTTTGTTTTAGCCATGCAATGTGTGAGGAAACTGAACCGCCCAAGTAGGACCTTCTGATCATGATCATTTGCCAAATTTTCCACCTGAAACCACGTCCAGGATTTGGGCTCAGGGTAGTGCGGTCAACGAAAACTCTAGTTTCCCTTTTCTACTTTCTCCTACTCTCGCGGTGTACGGTTTTTGTATAAGCACCTGCTTTGTAGGAAATACTTGAGGAGGCTGCCAGCTGCGAAAGATCAAAGGAGGTAAATGTGCTGTAGCCCACACGAAACACAGGTGAATCTGGGTTCAGTGGCGGGCGTAAGCGTTCAACAAAAAGGACCCACTTTGTAGTTGTATTGTTTCTTCCCCTCTAGCCTCCTTCGAAGTAAGCACAAGGCAGCCCCTCGAGTGTTTTCCCAAGCATGAAATGTTGAATTGGGAAGCTCGTCGCCGCAGACCGTGGCGTTTTCACTTGAATCCAGCTTTACGTAAAAAAGGCAACAACTCTCTCTTCCCTTCACCATCATTAGTTTTGTATCAGCCGCGGTTGTGCGAGTGACGAGCTCTTATTTTAGAGTGCAACTTCGATTTTTCGAGGCATTGCGAGCGGGTTCCAAATACCCTCGAACGAAAATGTACGTCCAGAAAGTGCGAGTATAGACATAGAAAACACGGCTGCAAAGACCACCCAACACAAGCGAACTAACACCGGCCATACCCACACCTACGGAAAGAACCCCCCGAGGCCGAGTGACGGCCCGCCGCCGTCCCCTCTTCCCCACGTGCGCAACAAAGATACTACCCGGACAGCGAAAGGACGAAGAATATCTTTTGCGTGTTGCAACATGTACCTCCCTGCAGCACCAAGTCTGTGGCAGTGATTCGTCTATACATTAAACTAAGATTTCCCCCCACAGAGGGTCGGTCTGTCAACGGTTCGTATCCCATTTACGGAGTCTGATACTCCCTTTCGTCTTCATATTCTTACAACACCTTCGAAGAAGCCATGATACTAGCACCCATCATGCATGAAAGGCGGTGTTCTGTCCGAACACGACACAACGTGCTGAACGCATAGTCCAAACAAAGTCCCACCAATGCAGGCTTATTATGAACGGGCGGCGCGTCTGTTCGAGGTTGCCGTGGGCCATTACGAGCACTTACTGTCTGAGAAGCACCCAGACTTTATTGAGCTGCTGTTGAAGTGGGTGGCCGCTCTCGTGTCGAGGAATCGAAAGGAGAAGAGGGACGAAGACTTGGCTTTCGTGAAGCGGATGCAGTTGCTGACGGAGAGGACGTTCGGCAGCTCTCACCCTTTCTCTGGTTTGCTTCTAATTTGTAGAACACCTGCTCTGTAGGAAATGCTAGGAGACTGCCAGTTGCGAAATATCAAAGGAGGTAAACGTACACGAAAACACGGGTAAATCTGGGTTTAGTGGCGGGCGTATGCGTTCAACAAAAAAAGACCCACTTTGTAGTTGTATTGTTTCTCGCCGTCAGCCTCCGCCGGGGCTGAGGCTGAGGGCGAGAAGGGGCCGAAGAGGGGCGCCGCGGGGGCCGCCCGGGGCCTGCTGGCCGCGACGCTGTTCGACTATGGGCGGATCTGCCTGCGGCAGCGGAGCTTCCGGCGCTTGCTGCAGTGCCTGCGGCTGCGGCAGGCCGTCCACGGCTGCGAGCACACGTTTGTGTGCGTCGTGCTCCTCGCCCTGACCGAGCTGCATTCGACTTGAATTGCAGGCAGGTGGACGCGGCGGGTACTCATACTGAAAGTGTACACCAAAGAAACAACCCAGCCCTTACTTGCTCGAAGAGAACCCAAGCCCTTACTTGCTATAAGAGAACCTTTGCTCAAAAAGAAACCCCGTTTAATAGCCCTTACTTTTTTTTGCTCTGAGAGATACCCATTGAACAAAGGTCCCTAAACCCCCGGAATCTCAAGCGAAAAACCTTACACCTCTAAACAGCGAACGCTATCCGCTGGATGGGCCGGCACCACTTGAATTGCGGGCAGGTGGACGCGGCGGGTACTCATACTGAAAGTGTACACCAAAGAAACAACCCAGCCCTTACTTGCTCGAAGAGAACCCAAGCCCTTCCTTGCTATAAGAGAACCTTTGCTCAAAAAGAAACCCCGTTTAACAGCCCTTACTTTTTTTTGCTCTGAGAGATACCCATTGAACAAAGGTCCCTAAACCCCCGGAATCTCAAGCGAAAAACCTTACACCTCTAAACAGCGAACGCTATCCGCTGGATGGGCCGGCACCACTTGAATTGCGGGCAGGTGGACGCGGCGGCGAAGCACATGCAGCTCGCTCTGAAGCTGTTCGGCGCCGAGGCCGCCGGGGCTGAGGCTGACGGCGGCGAGGGCGAGAAGGGGCCG
Source organism: Diplonema papillatum (assembly GCA_030068145.1). Classification (NCBI taxonomy): domain Eukaryota; phylum Euglenozoa; class Diplonemea; order Diplonemida; family Diplonemidae; genus Diplonema; species Diplonema papillatum. Next base: position 215,004 of record JAPJBO010000276.1, read on the forward strand.
AAGAGGGGCGCCGCGGGGGCCGCCCGGGGCCTGCTGGCCGCGACGCTGTTCGACTACGGGAGGATCTGCCTGCGGCAGCGGAGCTTCCGGGCGGGCGAAACGGCGCTGCTGCAGTGCCTGCGGCTGCGGCAGGCCGTCCACGGCCGCGAGCACACGTTCGTGTGCGTCGTGCTCCTCGCCCTGACTGAGCTGTATTCGACCATGGGCCGGTACATGGAGGCAGAGGATTTCGCGAAGCGCTACATCACGCTGTTTTTCTCGAGCTTCCCCGAATCGAAGCACCACGTGCAGCACGGGCTCCGCACCCTTTCAGTCATCGAAAAGCACCAGGGCAAGGACAGCGAAGCGGAGGTCATGCTCGCCATCAAAGACGAAATCCGTACCCTCGACCTCAAAACCCTCCACGGGCCCATGCTGCCTGCCATCACCCGCTCGCTGCGCTCCCAGCTGAAGGCCGTCGGCGCCCTCTACGGCATGAAGGAAGTCTCGTGGGACGCCCGAATGCAGTACATACGCACCAAAGCACTCCGGTCGTACCCGCTGCAGCTCATCAAGGCCCTCCCGCCGTACAACCCGCTGCGGAGGGACGTCGGGGTGCCGCTGTCGTCCATCGAGCAGGCCCTCATCTTGCAGAAAATGACCGGCCTCGACAGGCTGGTCCGCCACGCCCGCATTACGGACCCCGGCAAGCCCTGGACTGGCATCCTGGGCCTCGAAAGAGCGGTCATGACGGTTCCGGAGGCAAGGTAAGCAATTTTCGACGTTACGTTCTTGAAGTCTCCGGGGCCGCCATTGTCGTAAAGAGTTTCCTTAAAGTATCGTATACTAGTGTGCGTATTCGTATCCGCGGTCGTGGAAATACTCGACGTTGCTGCTTCGACTCCGAATGGAAGGGAGGAAATATAGAGGTAAGGGGCAAATACAATAAACACAATCTGATTTGTTCTTCGCTTGCACCACCGTGTGTTGCTTTCTCACTCAGGACTTTGACCTGTTGTGTTTGTGTGATTTGTCGTGTCGGGGTAGACCCGCATGACCTCACGTCCGTTCAACACGTGGTTCGGTAGTTGCAGCACTTGGGATCCCTTCTATTCTTTGTCGGGCAGCATCGTCGAGCATTTCCTTTCAAGCTGGCGCTTATGTAACAGTACGTGTGCTTGTGCGTGTGTCAGATATGGCCGGCCTTCAGCAAGAAAATGAGTCCCTTGTTTTCCCCCTTTTCCGTATTTCAGTGAAAACTTGCAGTAGCAGCATTCTCCTAATGCAGGAGTGAGAAGCCGACGGAGAATTCGCTTAAGCTTTTAAAGCTAGTACGTACTGGGTGGGTTCGGGGGGGCATGCGGTTTCGCGAGATAGAAAGATTTTCCCCGCCAGCCAGCCAAAGGAACTTGAAGTTCGTTCTTAATGCCTAGTGGAATTCCCTCGATGAATCGCAAGAACCCATTCATCGACGAAGGTCACCCGGAGACTCTAAAATCCTGGATTCTCAAGCGAACCATAACTCTGAAAACCCCCAGGTGGATATTCCTCAAAACAAGATCAACCGTACAGAGACACGAGACGGTACGAGCTCAACGGAGCTGGTGACGAGGAAGGCGAGGAGGGAGGTATTAGGCCGTCGATGTTCGGCGCCATGGACTGTCTTCCCGTGTGGCAGGAGCCCTCGGAAGCCTCCCGGCACGACTTCAACCAAATACTCGATGTGTTCCTGTTTTCCAACTGGACGCCGACCAGCGACGAAGACCCGATCATCTCGTCTCTCGACTACGTCAGCGTGCAGCTCCGCATTGGTCTCATTAGGCAGCGGGAGCACATCTCGCAAGCTCTCTTTGCCGACTTCCACCGCATCACCCTCCGGAAGCTGTTCTGGCAGCTGCTCAATTGGACGAACAAGCGCAAGCAATTGTATGCGGGCTGCTTCAATTTTCTATTTTGTCGTATAAGATCGGGGCAGCAGTCAGTTGAGAGACTGGCAGGTGAGCAGCGTCACCTCCCCTAGCGAGCTCTCGGATCAAGCTGCGTCTGATGCAGCTGTTGTATGGATCGCCTACATACACTCAGCCGTGACCGCACCTTAATTGAGTCGCGGTCGGCGATCCCCCAACCGCCAGCATCATGTACTTGTTGCGACGCGGTACAAGTGCCGACAGCACCGCCCGGCGACTAGAGGGCCACAAAAGTGGCCAACCGACCGGTCGGGGGGTGCTTAGCAGCCAATGGCCTTGGCTGAGTGCACACCTAAGCAGGGCTGCATCCTCGTATTGTAGCCGTGTTATGTATAAGGCTGCGTGGGGGCCTGGTCAACCACCTCATCACAATAGGCACAAACCTTTCTCGACAGTGATTGGACAGTCGGGAAGCCGGGGGCGGGTCTCCATGAAGAAGAAAAGCCAGGCACCGGGATCTTCCTGACGAGCACGCAACCCGGTGAACTTAATCAAGAGTCGAAGATTAGCGTCGAAACTTCCTGGCTTTTCACGCCGCAGCAGAACGACCACACCCTACCCAAACCCAAGCACCCTCTAAACGCGTTAGGGGACTTCACAAGGTTTCACAACGGAGTGACACAACACCCGAAACGAGTCGCACGCTTTTACTTTTCTCAACCCCCCGCCATACCCAAGCCTCTACGGTCAACCGGAGACTTTAAAATACCGACCTTCTAATCCACAAATAACGCAAGAAAAAAGTAAAGCAAGACCTGCCCCCTACGCCTGCTGTCTCCGGTTGCTTCGGCAGACGACACATACTATTCCGACGCTCTTGACAAGACAGATGGACAAAAGAAGGTGTTGTGTTGCCGACAATCAACCGGGGTTGATGTCGAGGCATAACTGTTGCACGGGGTAAAACCCCGTGCGTGCTAACACCGCAAGATAAGTCTTGAGCCGAGTGCCGGATGGAGAAGCTGACACCTCCCACGCTCTATCCGTCCCCCGAAGGATCCCGCCCCACCCGCCCCTCGGAGAGGAGTCACAGGACCCAAAAGCAGGTGTCGGAAACTCAAAGCCGACTGGTGAAAAGTGATGAGTGGGCAATACGTCGATTCAGCTGTTAACCACTTATAGCCCTGAACTTATACACACACACACACACACACACACACACACACACACACACACACACACACACACACACACACACACACACACACACACACACACACACACACACACACACACACACACACACACACACACACACACACACACACACACACACACACACACACACACACACACACACACACACACACACACACACACACACAGGCGCGACGCAGAACGGATGCCCTTCAGCCCAGACAGCGCCGCCGGAAGCAACTGGCACGCAGGAAACATGCGTCCAGCCCGCGCAGCGTCGTTGTCCAATTTTTCCCGCCACGCCAGAGCGAAAAAGTAGGCACCTCTCGGGGCTCGGTGTGGATTTTGCGGCCAAAAAAAGACGCGCGGTTTTTGGGCTTCAAAAAGACCAAAAAAGACACACTGCAGGCGTGCAAGGGCGTGACCACAATCGCAGTGTACCGAGGGCTCGGTGTGGATTTTGCGGCCAAAAAAAAAAAGAAAAGGCATCTTATTTCTTATTTTCTTTCTCTAACTAAAGCGCGTCACCAAAACTCCTTGCCAAACAAACAAAGGTCGCAAGACACCAAACTGATCGTCCTTCGGGATCGACGGTAACACAAAAAAAGACGCGCGGTTTTTTGGCTTCAAAAAAGACCAAAAAAGACACACTGCAGGCGTGCAAGGGCGTGGCCACAATCGCAGTGTACCGAGGGCTTTTTTGGTGTGGATCAAAAAGATTTTGCTGCCAAAAAGTATGAATGCGAAGCTCGCCCGCCTTTCTGCGGACATTCGAACACCCGCTCAGAGCTTGCCGCTGGCCTTCATAGGCACGGGACCAACTTTGAAAGCTCCCACCAGCGGCTATCTGAGGCGGTGGTGAGGCAACAGAGCGTCTCCCTCGAGGCCACGCAGGACCAAAAAAGACAAAAAAGACACTTCAAAAAAGACCGGGGGGAACCTTAACCTCTCCCCACGCGTCCTCGCGGAGATGACTTGACGCTAGCATCGAACTTCTTGCATGAGCGGTGTTGACGTGCAAATCGCTCGTCTAATCGGGTACTGGGTATAGGTGCGAAAGACCTACCGAACCATCTAGTAGGTGATTCACTCCGAAGTTTCCCTCAGGATAGCTAGAACAAAAACCGGAGTTACGCCATGTAAAGCGAATGCTTGAAGGCATTGGGGGGAAATCGCTTGATCAGGCGACATTCTGCCCAAACGCAAAACCAGAATTTCCCCCGTCGTAAACACCTTGCAAAAAACACGGCGGAGCCCAGCCCGCCGTGTTTTTGGTTAGCCCAGCCAGCCGGAGCTGGAGCTGGTTCAAAAAGCGACAGGCCCACCCGCTTTTCGGGTGAGCCCTTTTTTTTTTCCGTTGCGAACAGCCGCCTAACAAAACCAGACTCACACCGCTGTTCTGTCTGCAGACACTCGAGTTTCGCCGCTGATGATCGTCCGCCTCATTGTGCCCGTGGCTTACCTAAATACCACCTCCTAGCTGGCATATGAGGACGGATATACAGCCGTTCTCAGAGTGCCGTGTGGACGTACGGCTGACGGGTGTACGTGTTGTCTTTAACCCTGTTTTTCAAGTGTTGGGAGCTCTGATCTGACCACTAAAACACACGCAGCTGTCTGCGTCTTGTTTTCAGTTCTTTGCAGGGCAACCCGCAGCCTCCCCCGGCGTCTCAGAGTCTCGTTGGCTCAGTCGAAGAATCGCCTCGCTATGTCCATTTACACACGCGCACACAACCGCACACCCAACGCCCATGTTGTGATTCTTCGCTTTGCTCTCGTTTGGCCCACACGGTGCTGCCCATCAATATGCCAAGCGGCTGTTCTTCGACTAGACCCCAGCAGCGGGATGCCTTGATGTGGAAGATGACTTCAGACAGCCGTGTGCCAGGTGGCTGTTCTTCGGCGGTAGACATGGCTTCAGACAGCCGTGTGCCAAGCGGCTGTTCTTTGGCGGTCGACCCCAGCAGAGGGATGCCTTGATGAGGAAGATGACTTCAGCCGTGTGCCAAGCGGCTGTTCTTTGGCGGTAGACATGACATCAGACAGCCGTGTGCCAAGCGGCTGTTCTTTGGCGGTAGACCCCAGCAGAGGGATGCCTTGATGAGGAAGATGACTTCAGCCGTGTGCCAAGCGGCTGTTCTTTGGCGGTAGACTCCAGCAGAGGGATGCCTTGATGAGGAAGATGACTTCAGCCGTGTGCCAAGCGGCTGTTCTTTGGCGGTAGACTCCAGCAGAGGGATGCCTTGATCCCGAAGGGCGACCATCATCCTGGACCCAAGCAAACTCTGGACGGGGGAGACCCTGCCTGAAGGAATCAACCACCCCCGGGTGGGCTAGTTTGACACAAGTTGTCAACACAGGGGACTTTGGAAACCCGGTTTCCCGGTTTCAGAAACCGGGTTTTTCCTGTTTCGGTTTCGGTTTGTCAAAAAAATAAAAATAATTTATAAATTATGATTTCAAGTGGCCCCTGTACTGTACTGTACTGCAGTTACATGGCGCGTCACGGTGTGTCGCTGCAATTCGAAGCTTTTCACTTACCATCTCCGGAGTTTGATAGTGAGCACACCAATACCGCAAGCTTATATCTCACCACCCCCCTTCGTCTCCTTGTTTGCGTGCGCGGGGCGACGGTTCCAGGACTCAGACACCCACAGGCACCACCGAGCCCCCAAACCGGGTTTTTGGCTGAAACCGGCTTTTTTGCTCGGTCAGACAAAGAGCTAAAGTCCCCTGTGTCAACAGGAAGAAGAAGAAAAGAAAAAGAAAAAGAAAAAGAAAAAGACCGTTCCTGGTCCAGGAACGTGACGGTCAACCACAGCTTGCAAAGCTTGAGTCGGAGGCAGCACAGTGCCACAACCCCGTCCGCTTTGCCCTGTGGCTGACCGTCTCGACGAGCTTGTGTTCAGCGCAAGCGCCAAGCCCCAAGGTGCGCCACGCCTTGATGCTTTAGTTTGGGAAATCGGTAGCCACTTGACCCGTAGGCCCGTGGCTCTGCAGTACCGCCGAACACGTGAAGCTTGGCTCCCGTGTAGCAGGCTTTCCCTGGTACCCGAACAGGAAAAGAAAAAAAAAAACTGACTGCGCGATAATCGCCGGAAACACAAAAAGAGAGCAGCCCTCTCGCAAATGAGCCCGCTGCCCGTGGTGAAGCCGATGGCTGCGGCGCAGCCGAAGGAGCGCGCGTCGTGGACGGTTTTGCCCTGCGTGGTTGCTTGTATGTTTTGTTCCGCAGGGATCGGGCTGAGCTTGGGGTTCACGCCGCCGGCGTTCAACACGGGCGAGGCAATAGGGGACCTGTAAGGGCAGGCTGGACTGAACCGGTCCACCCCTGTCCCCTGGAACTGCATTGAATTTGATTCTGTCCATCCCCTCTTGATAGACCGTGATAGACCGAAGAATACAGCACCGGGCAATTCGATGCAGCTCTACGGACTAGGGATGGACCTGATAGACCGTGGTGGACCGTGATTCACTGTGATAAACAGCGGCAGGCACTTCGATGCAGGTTCTCAAGAGATAGGGACGGACCGGCTCAGAATTGCATGCTGCCGTCTGCCTAAAATAGTAGTACAAGTATCCCGGAGGCTCTAAGCACCCCGGCACGCTCCATTAAACTCTCTGCCAGGCCGAGAGGAAGCCGAAGAAGAGAATCAAAACAAGTCAAAAGAGAAAGCGAAAGATAAGCGGGGTTTCGGTCGCATCAAACAAAAAGAGAAAGCGAAAGATATAACAAAAAAAAAAAAAAAAGAGAGAGAGCACCTGTCGCAAATGAGCCCACTGCCCGTGGTGAAGCCGATGGCTGCGGCGCAGCCGAAGGAGCGCGCCTCTTGGACGGTTTTGCTTTGCGTGGTCGCGTGTATGTTTTGTTCCGCAGGGATCGGGCTGAGCTTGGGGTTCACGTCGCCGGCGTTCAACACGGGCGAGGCAACAGGGGACCTGCTGAAGAAGGACAAGCTGGACGTCGAGATGGCGATGTCCTCGCAGCAGATGACGTGGTTCGGGTCCATCGTGAACTTGGGCGCCGGCTTCGGCGCCGTGCTAGGCGGGTACCCGGTCGCGCGGTTCGGGAAACGGGCTGGGATGGTCACGTCGAACCTGCTGTACGCTGTCGGGTGGGCGATGCAGCTCTCCGTCTCGACCGTTGAGCCCGGGGAATCTAACGAGGACCAGATGGTGATCCTGTTGGTGGCCCGATTCATCCTCGGCCTCGCGGTGGGTGGAGTCTGCAGCACAACCGCGACGTACCTCACGGAGGTGTCCGTCCTCAAGCACAGAGGCACCATCGGCACGCTGTTCCAAGTCGGCGTTACCGTCGGCTACTTCTTCCTGTACCTCCTCGGCCTCTACCTCAAGTATGCTTTTTTCCAGAGTTCTTCCTCCCAGCCGCGTGCCGCCTTCACGACAAGGGCGGCAGGTCTCAGGGCTTACCCCACGTTTCTGCGCGACAAGAGCGGGTTTTGGGGCTGTACCCCAAGTTGCTGCGACAAGAGCGGCAGGTTTCGAGGCTTACCCCAAGTTTCACAAGGGCGGCAGGTCTCAGGGCTTACCCCAGGTTCTTGCGCAACAAGAGCGGCGGGTTTCAAGGCTTACCCCAAGTTTCTGCGCGACAAGAGCGGATTTTGGGGCTGTACCCCAAGTTGCTGCGACGAGAGCGGCAGGTTTCAAGGCTTACCCCAAGTTTCTCCGCGACAAGGGCGGCAGGTCTCAGGGCTTACCCCACGTTTCTGCGCGACAAGAGCGGGTTTTGGGGCTGTACCCCAAGTTGCTGCGACCCCAAGTTCACCGAATGCAGAAAGGCCTCAACATTACTGTTTCCACACGTCCTGTCGGCGTTCTGACGAACCCCGAACAGCCGCTTTGACAGCTCACACCGCTGTCCTGTCTGCAGAACTTAGGTTCTACGCTGACAGTCCAGCTTATGCGTCCGGGGCTTAAAAGATCGCAAACGCGGTGCGAATAGGACCAGTATAACCATTAAGCATTCCAAGCATGTTCTTGCAATCCCCTCCTATAACCATTCCAAGCATGTTCTTGCAATCCCCTCACTATAACCATTCCAAGCATGTTCTTGCAATCCCCTCCCTCTTTCACACACAGCTGGCGCCAGTTGTGCATCATGTGTCTCTGCGTCAGCGGAGTCGCTGTCGTTCTTTGCTGCCTGGTCCCGGAGTCTCCATCGTGGCTCTTGACGAAGGGCAGGGTCGACGACGCTCGCCACGCTCTCTTCCGCTTGAAGACGGCAGACAGCGACTTCGAGGTGTGCACTCTGTCGGATGCGAAAACGTTCAAAAAAGCGGCGTTTTACAGCAGCAAACACTGATTGTTTTCAGACAATAAAAGTGCTAGTCCACCACAGCGAGGCTTAGAGGCTTATACCCTGCACACGCGAAGAACAAGAAACCCCTGCCTTATCGTGTCCATCACCTTTGGTCAGTGGATGCTGGTCGTTACTTCATTTATCAGTGCAAGCCCCAACTCCGGAAATGTTCATTCCGGTGATATGTTGATGTGTACGCTCTCAATCGGCGATTGCAAATCCAGGATTCCCAAGGCGCAATTTCACTCTACAACCAACATCACTTAGGGTCTCGAGCGGGAGATGTGGAAAGCGAAAGGCAACGAAGAGGGGTTCAAGCCGATCGCGTGCGTGACGATGCCGAACACCACGCTGGGTATGTGCTTTCCACATCGACAACTCACAGCGAGAGAAGGCGGAAAGAGCGGGTCTGTGTGTTGGCAATGCATTGCTGGCAATAAAAACTTAGGAACTTGGCAGCGTACTACATGAAGCTTGCCAAAGGTCCTTTTGTTCTCCTGAGACGAGCACGGGTGTTCTTCACCCCAGAAACATGTTTTTAGGGTTCCTGACCCCAAGTCAGATGAGAGGGGCGCCTAGAAGCACGAGGGAAGGGCGAAAATCGCCCTTCGAAGAATAGGCATTCTGGCCGATCAGCAGGTAGCTCACTAACAGGCCAATCCCCCGCACGTGCAAACAAAACGTACGAACCAACCCGCAGAAGAAGTGAAGACGGCGCCGGAGGTTTCGGTCGTGGCGATGGACGAAGGCGGGCTGACCGTCCCAGCCGCCAAGCTGTTCGGAGTCAGCCCCGCGCAGCCCATCCCCGAGGGAACGGTCGTCGCCCCGTCGGCCGAGGCCCCCTGCCCAGTTGCCGTCGCGGTTGCTCTCGTTACCCCGGCTCCGCCGCCCGCGGTTCCGCCCGCCCCGCGCTCCGTGACGAGTATGCCCCCTCTTTTTGGTAAACTTTGGACTGAATGTGGACCGAAAATGTGGACCCAAACTTTCGACCCAAACTTTGGACCCTTACTTTGGACCCAAACTTTGGACCCAAACTTTGGACCCAAACTTTGGACCCAAACTTTGGACCCAAACTTTGGACCCAAACTTTGGACCCAAACTTTGGACCCAAACTTTGGACCCAAACTTTGGACCCAAACTTTGGACCCAAACTTTGGACCCAAACTTTGGACCCAAACTTTGGACCCAAACTTTGGACCCAAACTTTGGACCCAAACTTTGGACCCAAACTTTGGACCCAAACTTTGGACCCAAACTTTGGACCCAAACTTTGGACCCAAACTTTGGACCCAAACTTTGGACCCAAACTTTGGACCCAAACTTTGGACCCAAACTTTGGACCCAAACTTTGGACCCAAACTTTGGACCCAAACTTTGGACCCAAACTTTGGACCCAAACTTTGGACCCAAACTTTGGACCCAAACTTTGGACCCAAACTTTGGACCCAAACTTTGGACCCAAACTTTGGACCCAAACTTTGGACCCAAACTTTGGACCCAAACTTTGGACCCAAACTTTGGACCCAAACTTTGGACCCAAACTTTGGACCCAAACTTTGGACCCAAACTTTGGACCCAAACTTTGGACCCAAACATTGGACCCAAACTTTGGACCCAAACATTGGACCTAAACTTTAGACCCAAACTTTGGACCCAAACATTGGACCTAAACTTTAGACCCAAACTTTGGACCCAAACATTGGACCTAAACTTTAGACCCAAACTTTGGACCCAAACATTGGACCTAAACTTTAGACCCAAAAGTTCGGAAAATTATGGAAAAACTTATATTCTTGCGACAACCAATTTCTGCTTCCCCGGAGACAGTATTTGTTGCAGCTAAAAAACCTCAAAGGTTGAAAGGGACCAGTGGGCTGCACTTCTATTCAGCCGCTACCCACTTAAAAGCCCCGAACTTCAACACACACACACACACACACACACAGTCAAAGCCCTGCTGATGGGTGTCGGGCTGATGATCACGCAGCAGCTTTCGGGGATCAACGCGGTGATGGCGTACGCGAGTTATATCCTTGGGATCGCAGTGCCCGACATTGACGAGGCGAATCGGTACACGGTGGGCGTGCAGGCTCTGCAGCTGGTGGTGACGGCTTGCTCCGCGTTCCTGATTGAGAGGTTCGGGCGGAAGCCGATGATGCTCGCGTCGTGCGGCGGGCTCGTGGCGAGCATAGCGCTGATGAACGTCTACTTCTTCGACGATTCGAACCCGCCGGCGCTGGTCATCATCGCGCTGCACACGTACGTCGCGGCGTTCTCCCTCGGCATGGGGCCCGTCCCATGGTTCATCATGGGCGAGTTGTTCCACCCGGACGTTCGTAGCGCGTGCACGAGCTTTGCCACCGCCGTGAACTGGTCCCTGTGCTTCGGCGTGACGAAGACCGTGCACGACCTCCAAGCGACGTTCGGCGGCGGCGACGTCGGCATGGGCTGGGTGTTCTCGGCGTACGGAACCTCGTGCACCCTCGGCGCCCTCTTCATCTTGTTCTGCATCCCGGAAACCAAAGGGAAGCCGTACGCGGTCATCGAGGCCGAGCTTCGCGGCGGCAAACGGGACCCCCCCGCCGACGCGGCCCCCGGCAGTGCGAACCCCCTGGCCTCCGTTGTGTGCGCATAGGTGAGGTCAGACGATGCACACGCGACTGGCGGTCTGATTCCTGCGGCATTATCTCGCTTTTTAGGGCTAACTCTTGCGGGGAGGGGGTTGCCTTTCAATGCATTGTGCAAGCATGTTCTGGGGATTTCTAGCCTGAAAACGACAAGCATGGAAAGCAAACAACCGGTACGCTACAAATCCTACTCGTGAGACACGACCTCCAAAAGCGACGTTGGCATGGGCTGGGTGTTCTCGGCGTACGGAATCTCGTGCACCCTCGGCGCCCTCTTCATCTTGTTCTGCATCCCGGAAACCAAAGGGAAGCCGTATGCGGTCATCGAGGCCGAGCTTCGCGGCGGCAAACGGGACCCCCCCGCCGACGCGGCCCCCGGCAGTGCGAACCCCCTGGTCTCCGTTGTGTGCGCTTGAGGTGAGGTCAGACGATGCGCACTGGCGGTCTGATTCCTGCGGCATTATCTCGCTTTTTAGGGCTAACTAACTCTTGCGGGGAGGGGGTTGCCCTTCAATGCATTGTGCAAACATGTTTTGGGGGTTGGATCGGAGTTTTCAACCTGAATATGACTAACATGGGAAGCGAACAACCGGCACGCCACGGATGCTACTTGTGAGAAACGACCTTCAAGCGACGCTGGGTGTTCTCGGCGTACGGAATCTCGTGCACCCTCGGCGCCCTCTTCGTCGTGTTTCATCATCCCGGAAACCAAAGGGAGGCCGCGCGCGGTCTATTTTGTGTTGCTCACGCTACACGGGCAGGGGACAAAGAGGTGCCGCTGCACCACGTGCCCCATGCGTCCCGCTCAGATGCCCACTTAAGCTTGTACATACCCAGAACCCGGGTAAAATTCGGCCACTGCGTCTCCAGGGTAAACGCACGTCAAAAAGGATCCATGTTTGCTGGTACGACCATATGTGTCACGAGATGTTTGCTGGTACGACCAGATGTGTGTCACGAGACCTATCCAAAGGAGCCTCAGGTTCCGGATTTCTGAAGCATCATAAACACTTGTTTCCCCCCGACGGCTGGGCAACCTCCTTCCCCCTCCGCGTGTCCGTCTGCAAGGGGTTCGAGAGGTCGCTCCGCAACGCACGAACCAACGTCTTTCTCAGCAACGCAACGACTAAGAGCAAGCAACCGCAAAAAAACGTTTCCGGCGTATCAACTAGCATCCCTACGTAGTGCCGTGCGGTGTACCTACAAAGGCCACCAAAGCGGGTATGCTGTGGGTGTAGAGTAACTGTGACTCTCTTACGGTAAGCCAGACGCCTCGGCTTCTGATGAAAGACGCGCATAATGGACCAATGAGATTCCTTCTGTCCCTGCCTACTACTATCTGGTGAAGTGGCAGTCAGGGGAACGGACTTGAAACTGCCTGCTTGCCTGACATGAATCGTGAAACGACGCTCCCAGGCTTCCCCCCTTACGCCACCGAGGCGGCAACTGCTACACAGAAGTACGGGCGGGGTCTTCGGACAGCGAACTGTGCTCGCATCCGGTAGTGTCATTCCGTCGATTCCTTTCAGTTCGAGCCTTCCAAATCTATACCAGGTTTGTGAGCCAATTCACCCCCTTGCCTGATCGAACTTTGTCAGGCGTTGTCGTTTTGGATTACGACGCCAACAGCGACAATTTGCATCTGCTCTCACTTTCGACTGCCTCTTAGAGCGCATCGTGTCATGTTTCCGGTTGTTTTCGCCGTGTAAGCAAGCTCAGGTCGTTTCCAGGGGGGGGCCGGTGAATTGGCTCAATGCACTCCCCCTGAACCCATACTCTTTTGACTTCTCGTTTGGGGAGTGCCGTGGGAGCCAAAATGACTTCCTTCGATCCTGAGACGGCTTCTTTCACAGCAGTGGACTGCGACGGTATCTGATCATCTCGGATGCCCACGCTCCCGTTCTTGGTTACGAAACAAGGCTGGGACGAGCTACGAATAGCCGCCTGACAAAACCAAGGCTCTCACCGCTGTCCTGCCTGAAGGCACTCGGGTTCTGCGCTTATGATCCCGTGGCTGGACCGGTGCACTCGTTGAGCACTGAACCATTCCAAGCACGTTCTTGCATTACCCGTCCGCCCTACACGTTCACCACGTACTTGTCGTATTTGGGACAAGATAATGAGACAAGTACATGTACTTGTCACATTATCTTGTCCCAAATACGACAAGTACTATGGCAAGCAATGTCTTGTCATGACACGTACGTACTTCATATATCTCAGACTGACAAATAGAACGCACTTGTCATACGTATGACGTGTTGGAGCAACCTCAGAAGCTAAAAAATAAAGAGGGTGTGCCCGAGTCACGCCCGAAAGCGGGGGTTCTATGCACAAAACGATCGTGGCTTCAGCTTTTGAACATTGGCTTTCGCCCCCGGTTCTGAGGGTGGGCTTCCGCGTGTAGTGCTCCCCTCCTGAGCATCAAACAGGCAGTGACCTGCCTGAACATTAAACTAAGATTTCCCCCCCCGCCACCCCGTGACGGATTCGCCTGTGCTCTAGTAGCACGGGTGGTCCTGGCTGTGACGAGCTACGAACAGCCGCCTGACGACACCGCAGTCCTGTCTGCAGACACTCAGGTTCCGCGCTGATGATGGTCCGCCTTATGTGTCCGTGGCTTAAAGGACCGAAACACGACGCAGACGGGACCAGTGCGGTGTTGAGCACATATCCATTCCAAGCACGTTCTTGCAATCCCCACGCCTGAAGAAGACCATCAACACGCATGAGAGGCAGTGTTCTGCCAAAACATCAAACTAAGATTTCTCCCCCACAATGAAACCATCCCCGCAATCCCTCGATCAATCCTCCTCCGCCATCTCCCCTCGACGCGCCTTCTGCGCGCATGGACCTATACCAGGCCCGTCCGGTGTCACTGAGAGGAATCCGTTCTGACAACGTGCCTCGAAGCAATATCTTCTGATTTTCTATCTAATTCCCTCCTTCTTTTGTACAAGCACCCACTTTGTAGGAAATACTTGAGGAGGTTGCACGCGAGATTTCAAAGGGTTGTGTGCACAGTGTGGTACTCATCAGCATGCCGATGACTCCCCATTATCGCAACGTTATTCCGATCTCAAAGGAGATAAATGTGCTGTACCCCACACGAAGCACAGGTAAATCTGGGTTTAGTGGCGGGCGTAAGGCCTTGTCAGGAAGCGTTCAACAAGAAAACAGACCAACTTTGTCGTTGTATGGGGGTTTCCCCCTCTATAGCCTCCGTCGAAATGAGCGCGACGCAGCCCGTCGAGTATTTTTATACCGCTTTTCACCGAACATGGACGTGCTGGAGGAACTGTGAAGCTCGTCGCTGCGCATACCGCGGCGTTTTCACCTCCGTTCCCGAGCCCGTTCATGCATTTCTCCCGTTCCCAGTGGGCCCTCCCACACGCCGCATCCTCCCTCTTCCGCGATCCCTCCCTCACGCGCCTTCCGCGCGCCACCGTTTTTTCTAAACGGCCGCTTTTTGGTACATACTATTATGTACTGAAGGGTGAATCCTCCGAACGGATTTGCATACTGAAAGGTTGAACGAAGCTCCCGACGAAAGCAAAACTGACTTGATACAGTTGGAAGTGAGAACACGCTCTAGTACGTCGAATGGTCGGCAATAGGAACTGAGACACACACGCACACTACCGCTGATACGAAATGCATACCAGGTGACCGGAAAGGAGCCATTCGACGATGGTCACCCGGTGATGTGAGCGTCTTTTCAATGTGTGAGGAAACTGAACCGCCGAAGTACGACCTTCTGGACACGATCATGTGCCAATTCGCCACCTGAAACCAAATCCAGGATTTGGGTTCAGGGTGCAATCAACGAAATCTCGAGTTTCCTTCTACTTTCTCCTACTCTCGCGGTGTACGGGTTTCTGGAATTCTGGACCCAAGTTGGGAATACTACCGACTAGTCCCCCCGCCCATTTTGCACGAGCGTCGATGAAATGATGTTGATCGTCCGTTGCTTCGTTTATCAGTGCAAGCCCAACCTCCGGAAATGCTTCACCCGCCCCCCACGCCAGGAAGAAGACGGAACAAGAAGAGAAAACGAAAGGGAAGCGAAACATCAGCAGCCAACTACGACGCAAAAAAAGAAATTCTTACAAAGCAAACTAAGGTCGCATGGCGCCAAACTGATCGTCCTTCGGGATAGACGGCAAACACAACAACAAGAACAAGAACAAGAACGCAAGGAACCCTTCACCAAAGTCGGCAGACGTTCAGAATGACGGAAAGACACTGGAGAAAGAGAAAGAGAAGAAGGCCGCTCCTGGTCCAGGAACGTGACGGTCAACCACAGCTTGCAAAGCTTGAGTCGGAGGCAGCACAGTGCCACAACCCCGTCCGCTCTGCCCTGCGGCGACTGACCGTCTCGACGAGCTTGTGTTCAGCGCGAGCGCCAAGCCCCAAGGTGCGCCAAGCCTTGATGCTTTAGTTTGGGAAGTCGGTAGCCACTTGACCCGTAGAGGCCCGTGGCTCTGCAGTACCGCCGAACACGTGAAGCTTGGCTCCCGTGTAGCAGGCTTTCCCTGGTACCTACCGGAAAGACACCGGAAGAAAAAAGAAGTGCCACCGCCTTGCGGATCAGTTCTTTTTGAGTCCTGGCCATACAGTAGTCTTTCCGCTCAAAAACCTCGCCTTCCCCCTCTTTTTGGCGTCGCCTCATTGCTCGGCAAAGCGTTGATGGAACGACGCCAAGGACGTGAGGTCTGAGAAGATGATTCGCAAACACGGGAGGGTACTTTTCTGCGACACCCAGTTTCTGCTTCCCTGGAGACAGTATTTGTCACACCTAAAAAAGAACGTTGGCGGCGGTTTAACCAGAACACATGTAGGTTAAATCGTACAAACAAAAGCAGAGCAGGGAGTTGCCCCAAAAGCACCCGAAAACCTCGTGGCCTCACGTTGATTGATGCGTCGGTTGTCCGTAGCCTACGGGACTGCAACACGGCGCGAGGTTCTCCAGGACCTTTTCTTTGAGCCACCAAAACTACGCATTTCCTTGAGGTTAGGCTCATTTTCGGGCCATTAGGATCCCTCTGGGGTCTTGGGGTTGGACTCCCCCTTTCTAGACGACTATGTTCCCAAGCGCGTAGCTGTGGTGTTCCACCCTCTCGCTTATAGACCGGATACTTGAACAACACCAGTTCGAGCACGAAAGAATGAATCCGGAGGAAAAGAAACGCCGTCCTTTGTCCAAGAGTGAGCCGACCCTCTGCTCGTAGACTGTGACAGACTATGCTTGTTGAGGTTAGGGAAATGTAGGGTATCTGTAGCGATGGCCTGCATTAGTCACTAGGTGACTACCTCTTCGATCGTACCGTGTCGTGCTTCTGGCGACCATGCTTGTCTGTGATAGCCTGTGATGGTTTGGGTTAGTTGAGGTTAGAATGCAAATAATCTGTTGCTATAGTTTGCATCGCCGGCATCGCGGCTATCTCTTCGCACGTGGCGTATCATGCTTCAACCTCTTCCGCTCGTCCTGTGATGGACTGCACTGCGATAGACAGCAGCAGGAAATTCGATGCAGTTCCAGGAAACAGGGGTGGACTGGCTCATTTTTCGCAAAGGCACACTTAGTGGGCCGCTTCGTGCACTTTCGCTCTTGCCAGCTGCCTCGCACGACACGCACGTCGTCGCGAACGGTTGGCAACGCTGGAGTGGGTGAAAGTCGACCGCGGCCGCCCCCCCCCCCCGTTCGCATCACAAAACAAAGAAGACAGTGAAATGGTCGTTACCTGGTCGGGTTTCGCTCGCGACCGTTTCCTGAACAATCCTTCACTAAATCCGCGGTTAAATAACCTGGCCTCAGTGGTGCAAGCACCACGCGCTCTTCAAACCCAAGAAACATTTTCCCCCCGCCCTCATTTTCAAACCGCTGTGGGTGCATGCTGATCCTTGCGGACCATGTACTTAAAAGTTCCCAGTTCTCAACGGCTACATCACGTAAAAGTTCCCTATGCTCAACGGCTATACCACGCGGGCGGCTCTGAGATTACCTCCAGGTGACACTTCTGAACTACGCTTTTAACCATACTTTAACGTTCTCTGCAAGGCCCCCCCCTATCATTTCTTTGCAAAGAGTCCCATTAGGAACGCCAGAACGATCCAGTTACTGGCTTCGGGTTTCAGGCGGACAACCCGGGAGGAGAATATGAATGCGGGTTCCGCGTGGATCGGCCACTCACGGTGCGAAGCACCGTGCGAGGCAAGAACAGGTGCGATCGCATTCGAGGCACGGGGCAGCAGGTCCTTGTTGCGAGGGTGCGGGGCAGAGGGGGTGGTGTGGTATAGGTCTGCTTGCACCTGGCAGTGCAGCTAGCGGTCTTTTTTTAGCCCGCCTGGCACGCCAGTTTTTTCTCAAGCTTCCGCCCCCTCCACCTCCCCTTTCCCCATCCCTTCTTTTTTTTTTTTTTACACAAGCGCCAGCTTGGAAGGAAATGCTCGACAATAACTGCCAGACAAAGAACCGAAGGGATCCCAAGTGCTGCAACTACCGAACCACGTGTTGAACGGCATGCGGGTCTACCCCTACACGACAAATCACAAAAACACAACAGGTCAAGAGTCCTGAGTGAGAAAGCAACACACGGTGGTGTGAGCGAAGAACAAATCAGATTGTGTTTGTATTATATTTTCCCCTGTACCTACCCCCCCGGTGCATACGATGGATGAATAATTCGGGTTTTGGCGGTATCCATCTTAATCAAGGGGGGTATCCATCTTAATCAAGGGGGGTATCCATCTTAAACACGGGGGCACAGTAGACAGTGTAGTCGCCTTACACGGGGGTACCTCACCCCCGTGTAAGATGGCTTGGCATTCTCGCTCGTTATCCATCTTAATCAAGGGGGTTCGGCTATCCATCTCATGCACGGAGTCGAAGCAGCTACGTCGAGTATTTCTTGCCTCCCGTCTTGCCAAGATAAGATCTCCCATTCTCAACGCGTGCTTTCAAAGCCAAGAACCCTTCAACTAACCAGCGACAGGTATAGTGTACTGGGATGCACCGGTGTTAGACATGAGGGAAAGGACGATCGTGACCCGAAGGCTCTGAAAGCCAGCGTCCAGTCGTGAGCGCATGCTTCTTTGTTTCCACTCATCAGTAGTCTTTTTCTCCCGGTTTCTCGAGAATGTGTCGTGAGAACTAACCAGCTCTTTTCAGTGCGTCCGTGAAGTGGTCTCTGCTTCGCTCTGTAAAAGAATGTTCGGTGTACGGTACGCTCATTGCCAGAGGCTTCCTTGGAGCAGTTTTGCGCGACTGGCCTCTGCAAGGGCCTCGAGAGCCGACTACTTGATGCTCCTGTCGGAGCCTTGAATACATGGTCCTTTACGTGGTTTACACATTCTCGCATTTCGCTCGTATCGCTCTCGCAGAGAAGTTGCGAGAATTTGTGTATGAGAATGCGAGAATCATTCTCGCCTACGAGTCGGACCGTTTCTGAAACGTCTTACGTCCTCACAACCAGCATTTGCCCGAAACCAGTTTTGGAAGCCGGTCCTACCTAAACCCCCCTGTTTACCGTCATCTTAGCCGGCCCGTCCACGACTCCACACGCATGTTGAACAAGAAAAAGGAAAACCACCTCCTTCCCCCCAGACTCCGGATTTTCCTGAGCAGCAACCCAAAAATAAAAAAAGAACCACCGTCAAGCAACAACAATAAGAAAAAGGAAAGGAATAAAAAAAAGAGTAATCATTGACAGAGGCGTTGGATTTTACTCCCCGGCTTCGTTCTGCATCCTCGAGAGCTACTTGCACGCAAAAATCTACTTTTCCTGCTCGCACACGCAGGGATGCATTCGTGTGCGATGCATGTGCGAAAATCACGAAATGCATGACCGCGAGGCATGCAAACCGAATCTGTGTTGAAGCCTGCAGGACAGTCAGACACCATCTTCGGTGGGAGCCCAACGAGTACACGTATTTCGTTTCTACTTGTCCCAAGCCGAGGCAGAACATCCGCACGCGCCAACCGGCAGTGTGATGGACCTTTCTTCGGAGGGGCTCACGCACTCAAAGATCGACTTATACGCACGCGCCAACCGGGCTCTTTCTTCCGTGATTCTTTCGTTCTGCATCTAAGACGAAGGATGACAGGCATTTCACGGAAGAAAAAGGGCCGAACGC
The DNA here is from genome assembly GCA_030068145.1 of Diplonema papillatum. NCBI lineage: Eukaryota > Euglenozoa > Diplonemea > Diplonemida > Diplonemidae > Diplonema > Diplonema papillatum. Next base: position 234,170 of record JAPJBO010000276.1, read on the forward strand.
CACGCGTGAAATTGAAGGTAGCATGCACACCAGCAAGGGAAGCAAAGCGACCGTGCGAAGACAATGGTGCGCGAGCGCCGGAAACACGACACGGTGCGAACGAAGATCCGCGAGACTGAGGCAAACCATTGCCACTCTTTCCTTGCATCCTAACTTCAAAACCTTTTCAGTCTCTGCGGTCCCTCCTTGGCTCGCTTGTCCCCCTGTACTGTACATAGCTCTCTCGGATGCATGTCGAAGTCTGGCGATGCGGCAGTAAAGCAATCTTCTTTCTCCGTAAATTTGTTGCTGTTGTTGTTGTTTTTCCAAACGTTGCCACTCGAGCCCTGCGGGCTGGTGTGTGGCAATCTGGAAACCCCCCCGTGCACGAAAGCCCGCTTTTCTCTCGGTGTTTTCACATAGCTCAAACTGTTCGGCGTCTTCGGCTACAGTCACGTAGCGCGCGCCGCCCTTCGCCGCCGGAAAACGAGCTATTTCTTGTGTCAACAAATGCATTGCCGACACTAAGAATTAGTATACTGCGTGGAATGAGCCAATTCACCCACCCCCCGCTGACCGGACCTCAGCTCGATTGCGCGGCAGTTGCACTGGGGCAGCAGGACACCTTGTCCAGGTGGGCAGCGTCACGTTCCCGATGCGAGCACATTGCCAAATGGATGCGGGCAACTGCACCTTCGTAAACGGTTACACTGGGGCAGCAAGATCCAGGTGGGTAGCGTCACGTTCCCGATGCGAGCACATTGCCAAATGGATGCGGGCAACTGCACCTTCGTAAACGGTTGCACTGGGGCAGCAGGACACCTTGTCCAGGTGGGCAGCGCCACGTTCCCGATGCGAGCTCATTGCCAAATGGATGCGGGCATCTGCACCTTCGTAAACGGTTACACTCGGTTACACTCAACGAGCCAGAAGATGTAAATCCGTCGCATTAGTGCGATTGTCAGGCCTTCGACTACCCTGAGCAACGCACTATGCACGTTGTGGCCTGAGGGGTGAATTGGCTCATGTACCTTACCAAAGCAGGTGAGTTCCGCCGGTGCGCACGAAGAAAAGAAATCGCTGTGCTAATTTGTATATGGTAACAAGCTGGCTTGTCCATATCAAAAAGTGTCGGATGGCAGCGTGCTGGGTTAAATCCCTCAAAATAGGGTTTACACACGTACGCACAAACAAACAGCACCCGAACGAAGTTAAAGAAGAAACCGCAGCGAAGGGAAAATTCCCACCCTCAAAAAATTAAAGAAACACCAGGCCGCGACAATTTGGTTCGGACAGACCCGTCCACCCTTCTCCAGCGCACTCCTCCTGCCGAAAGAATACGCGGAGCCGCGGGTGTCGCTCGCTGGAAGTTCTCTACTCGTGCATCCAACCCTTTTATACACGTGTGGCGAGTAAGAGCAATCCATCTGTCCGGAGGCTCAAGAACCTCCATTCAAGCGATCATTTCAGGGGATTAGTTCACGTTGCCAATTTGGACCGAACGATCTAAATCTGCAAACTGGGGTCGGCCATGGGGGAAAAGAAGAGCTCGTCGCTCGCACAACCGCGGCTGATGTAATGATTGATGAGGATGATGACGAGAAGAGAGTTGTTTTCGTTGAACGCAGTGCCTGATCACTTTTTACGCGACAAGCTCTCTTCTTTCGGGCGGCGCCGAAGCTTTACCAGCTTCGGCTGACACCATTTGCGCACTTAATCATGGTTATGAAGACGACTGAAAGCACAGGCACAAAGATAGCTCAAAGCATTTGCAAAATAACACGAAAAGCCTCAGCTCAAAGCATTTGCAAAATAACACGAAAAGCCTCTAGGTAAAAAACCCGTTTTCACATTTCTTCCAACTTTTCATGTTTGGAAGCGTTCACAGGTAGTATAGGTGGGGGGGCTGATGTTCACAACGGTGCGCCCAAGGCGCCAGGGGCGCTGAAAGGCAGAGGCATCCCATGTGATGCAAGCCGCGGTGTTGCTTTGGCCAAGGCTGGCGCCAGCTCCGCTCGAGCCACCGAAAAACGACAGCCTTAACGACCAAGACGCACCCCGCAAACCCCGCCTTCTGAATACCAGCAGTACGCTGATGCCCAGCAAACTGGGCCACCTTGCAACCTGAGCTCTGGATCCAACTACGAGCTTTTTAACAGCAGCAGCATTAATATATGCTGTTGGTGCTGGAATTACCGCGGGTGCTGGCACCAGACTTGTCCATCAATTGTGTTCATTGACAGGTTTGGATATCATCCATTTCTTCTAACGTACTAAGTACGTGTCGAGGCTATTTCTCTTCGCTGCCTATAGAACAGTCAAGATCTGCGAATCCCAGAAACCTCTGAGCTAATACCCTGGATCACTCGCTCCATGAAATGAAACTGAAAAGCGGTTGGGGCGCCGAGAAAGGTCCACCAAACGGAGCGTAGAACCGCCGCCCGAGACAGCTCTCTCCCTCTCGGGCGCGTGGGCACACCTACTCGTAATTTACACTTCGGCATGTTTTTTAGGCGTCACGATGCCAACCTTTTTTGCTATGTGACTCCGGAAGGGTCACCCTGGGGAGGTTGGCTGGGGCGGCACATCTGTTGCACATTTCCGCAGGTGTCCACAAGGCAAGCTCAGCGGGTACAGAAATTAAAAGCTTGCGCGATACACGATCTTCAGTACGGGGGGGCCCAGGAGGGGTAAACCAGAGCATATGGAGGACGTACCCAAGCGTACCAAGCTGTGAAAAGTTGTGCAAAGTTGCTTAGTGTGGTACTCATTTGCATGCAAATGAGTACCACTAACGCAACAAGAAGACGCAAAGTTGTGAAATGATTTGGAATCCTGTGATTCTTTCTGCTAGAAAATAGGTGGATCGCCGGATCCTCGGTGGGAAAGCATGGCCTCAAGCTCAGCGGGCGTAACAGAAGCCTCGCGTAGAGCATATAGCGAACGGGTAGAACCCTGAACGTGTATCTGGGCTGGTTGCAAGGGTTTTCGGAATAAGCACGAGCGGTGCGCATTAGGCAGCAAGCCGCCGAGAAAAGAGACGGGCACGTCCCCGGCATTCGATCGACGCGGATCTTCTACTCGATAGCGTTGATAGGTCCCCTTTGATCACCGCCCCGCGAATTGGTTGCGGCCGGGTTTCCAGGTGGACCCAATTTGTCCTCCCCTGCCGGTAGAGCTTCTTTCCCCCTTTGACGGTATCCCCCTGGAGAGGGGGTACCCAAGCCGGTTCACCTTGATGCCCTAGACTGCGGCGTAGTGACGTGCCACTGATTAATCGATGCAATTCAGAAACGCCGCATGAAGGACAGACGACGCATGTGACTCGGCGTAGCTGCCAGTTGTCAAGATCGTATTCTGCGAGCGCGGTTTTGTCTAGTTGGAACAAGGATGTTGAGGTGACGCTTAATTTTCCTTTCCAGCGTCCTTCCTCAATAAGGAGGGTGCCTCGACGGCTGGGCAGACCCTCGTTAAACACCACTTGATGCCCTAGACTGCGGCGCAGTGACGTGCAACTGATTAATCGATGCAATTCAGGAACGCCGCATGAAGGACAGACGACCCGTGTGACTCGGCGTAGCTGCCAGTTGTCAAGATCGTATTCTGCGAGCGCGGTTTTGTCTCGTTGGAACAAGGATGTTGAGGTGACGCTTAATTTTCCTTTCCAGCGTCCTTCCTCAATAAGGAGGGTGCCTCGACGGCTGGGCAGACCCTCGTTACACACCACAGCCACGGTCTATCAGGTCCATCTCTATCCTCCCCGGAACTGCATAGAATTGGCTGATGCTGTAGAAAGCAACCACGTTGCGAATGAGCGCACGGGTGCAAGCGCCCGAAACACGACCCGGTGAAAATCTTAAAGGAAGTCATCTACTGACTGACTGCGGCAGACCATTGCTCCAGATTCTTTTTTGTATAAGCACCTGCTTTGCAGGAAATGCTCGAGGCGACTGCCAGTTGCGATAGATCAAAGGAGGTAAATGTGCTGTAGCCCACACGAAACACAGGTAAATCTGGGTTTAGTGGCGGGCGTAAGCGTTCAACAAGAAAGTTTTTTGCATGCACACTCGCAATGCGGGAGTATGACCGTCGTGATCCCGCGTCGCCAGTCCTGCTTACCAGAAGTGGCCCACTTAGAACCAGGATTCTACGTCAGGGTTCAATGAAGTAACCCCGAGCTCACGCCCATTTAAAGTTTGAGAATAGGTCGAGGAAGCGATTTCCCCAATGCCTCCAATCATTCGCTTTACCTGGCGTAACTCCTGTTTTGGTTCTAGCTATCCTGAGGGAAACTTCGGAGTGAACCAGCTACTAGATGGTTCGATGGGTCTTTCGCCCCTATACCCAGCTTTGACGAGATACCGCATGCGGGAGCGGCACTTTCGCACTTTTGGCGCTAAATCCAGGCTAATTCGTGTTGGTTTTGCGTAGAATCACTCCCGCACTTTTTCACTCCCGCATTCACTCTCCCAACCGGTGGCCGTGTACCAAGTGGTGAGTTCCTTGGTTTCTGGATTTTTTGTTCGGATGGGTACTTGGCCCTACCCCGGCCTGTACCTTTTCGTTTTTTCATTCTTTTTCTCGGGGTCTGAAAACAAGCAAGTCGACCCCCCTACACACAGTTACAGTGTCAAGATCAAACCTGTTGGTTTGCAGAAAGCAGCCTTGCTGCTGGAAAAAGATGAAATGAACAGAATCGTTACTAAAAGATCCCAATCACCAATAAAAAAAAAATCAGCCTCTCTCCTCACTCCGTCTCCCTTTCCACTACTAAAACTATCGGCTCTCCCCCCCCCTTGGGGCTTGGCGCTTGTGCTGAACACAAGCCCACAGAGACGGTCAACCTCGGGGCAGAGCGGGCGGGGTTGCGGGCAGTCTTGGACCGATGAATCCGGTGTGCCTTGCGTAGCTCACGCATTCCTCTAGACTGGGGCTTGGCCCACAGGCATTCAGTCGTAATCCAGCGAGTGGTACTGTTCGATCAAACAACCATAGGTATCTACTACCAGGGTGCTGCTAGCTTCCACGTCAAAGCTTTGCATGCTGCGGTTTGACCGTCTGCGCTCGTTGTCCCCAGCGCGAACCTCCTTCTCTCTTATTATCCTTCCTCCCGGACGTTCCTGCACTGCTCTCGTATATCCCTTCATCCGGTGCTTTGCGCTACCTCCTCTCTGTATTCTGGACTCGCCCGCTCGAGGGCCACATCACTTCCTACATACCTCTTGACGAACGAAAGGTTGCCCTTTTTGTCCTTTGTTTGTGTTAACAATGCATTTGTTGGTACTTAAGATTAGTAGTTGACAGACGGCGATGAGGAGGAGGGCGAGTACGAGAGAGCAGCGGCGAGAAGGATCAAGTACACGGCACCCGCCGCCAACGAAGAGGATGGCCGAAGCCTCCGGTCCCAACCCCGGTTGCACCGGCGGACAACACGGGCAGACCCACCCCGAAACCACCAATAAAACCCACCCAAAGACAAGGTCTATTTCACGATACGAGTAGTGACAGTCACCTTCCCCCGCCTCGAAGGTCACTCGGAGACTCTAAAGCCCCGGGTTCTCAATCGAACCTTAACTCCAAGAAGAACTCGAAACGGTCGTATAACAACTAACAAGCAGGACAACACCCCGAGAAGGGGGGTAAACCGGTAATTGGGAAAAGTGGGGGGGAGTGGCTGATGACTAGCGAAGACAACGAGTTGGAAGACTTGCAGAAGAAGCTCCGGCAGCTTGAGAAGCGCGCGGAGAACCGGAAGAAGTGCATCCCCGTGGACGACGACGATGAGGAGGAGGGCGAGTACGAGAGAGCAGCGGTGAGAAGGATCAAGTACACGGCACCCGCCGCCAACGAAGAGGATGGCCGAAGCCTCCGGTCCCAACCCCGGTTGCACCGGCGGACAACACGGGCAGACCCACCCCGAAACCACCAATAAAACCCACCCAAAGACAAGGTCTATTTCACTATACGAGTAGTGACAGTCACCTTCCCCCGCCTCGAAGGTCACTCGGAGACTCTAAAGCCCCGGGTTCTCAATCGAAACTTAACTCCAAGAAGAACTCGAAACGGTCGTATAACAACTAACAAGCAGGACAACACCCCGAGAAGGGGGGTAAACCGGTAATTGGGAAAAGTGGGGGGGAGTGGCTGATGACCAGCGAAGACAACGAGTTGGAAGACTTGCAGAAGAAGCTCCGGCAGCTTGAGAGGCGCGCGGAGAACCGGAAGAAGGGCATCCCCGTGGACGACGACGATGAGGAGGAGGGCGAGTACGAGAGAGCAGCGGTGAGAAGGATCAAGTACACGGCACCCCCGTCGGAGCATCCCAACGAAGAGAAAAGGAGAGGATGGCCGAAGCCTCCCGTCCCGACCCCGGTCGCACCGGCGGACAACACGGGCAGACCCACCCCGAAGCCGCCGGCAGACCTGCAGCCCCAGCCGCCTTCCAAGCAGCCGCCTGCACCCGCCGACCCGGGGTGCCCCCCCAGGGGGGAGCGCCTGAAGGCGCCGGATGCGAAGGCGAAGCCACCCCAGGGTGAATCGCCTGGGGTCAACTCCGCCCTGCTGCCGCCCCACCGCTCGCTGTCGCCCAACTCCCTGGGGGCGCGCGCGGAGAGCTGGGAGGAGGAAGAAGAGGAGCCGCGGTCGGGCGATGTGTCGCCGGTGCAGCCTGCCGCGGCTGTTCCGCATGACGATCCGCCACCACCCCCCGGGGGCCCGCAGCCGGCCGAAAGCGACGCTGATGGCGGTGCTGGGCAGCAGCTGGAGTTATCAACGCTGCAAGCATACGCCGAAATGATCGGGCTTAACCCGGCGGTAACCCCGTCAGACGCGCACCTCATGTGGATCGCCGAGGAAGGCATGGCCGCTCCTCTATCCCCCGAGTGGTGCGTGAACGCGACGGAAGCCGGCGACGTCTACTACATCCACCTCCCGACGCGAGAAACTACGTGGCAGCACCCGTCGACCACGCACTACACCGCAGTCGTGGTCAAGCACAAAGCGCGGCTGCACGCCGTCATCGAGGAATTCTCGTACCTCGAAAACGAGGGGTGGTCCCTCCCGCTGCCGAAGACCAGCATCACCCTCGACGCGAAGGCGTTCATGAACGCCGAGTTGTACTTGCACAAGTCGTGGGCCGTCGACGAGCGGGTATGCAACACGTCATCAACCTCAACTCGTACACACATCAGTCATCAGTGTTGCTAGATGGTTGTGTCCAACAAATGGAACAAAAACCCCGATTGGCTGCGTACTATCCTCACTCCCGTTAGATGAACAAGACAGGTTTGAAGGAAAGTGCGCGCAAACAAAGGAAGTGCCAGACCCGTTTTTTTTGCATATCATTTTGGTCACGTGTTGTGCAACAAGCCAACACGACAACTAGCAGAGCTTTGAGCCGTGACTGCTGCACCGTGTGATACGTGTGGCTAATACGTCACGTCATTGTATGCCACGTGTTCACGCGTTGCACAGTGTGATGCAGGTGACAAATACTTCACGGCCCTGCTACGTGTCGTTTGCTTGTTGCATGCCACGTGTTGGACTGTGTGATACGTGCGACCAATACTTCACGACCGTGCTACGTGCCCTTTGTTTGTTGCATGTCGTGCGATCACACTTGTTGCACCATGTCCCACGCTGACATGACCAATATGACCAAAACGCCGCAACTACACGTTGTTTGATTGTTGCACCGTGTGACGTATCACACAACTACCGCAGGAACACCCGGGGGAGCCCGTGCCGATCGGCCTGGAGCAGTTTCCGATGGATATGATCCGGAGCCTGGAGTGCTGCACCGTGTCGCCGGCGGAGCCTGGCATCATAAACCTGATACGGCAGCAGGACGGACCGGGCAGCGTCGTCTCGCACTGGATCGAGGTCAGCGACGACGCTTCGGTCATGATCCTGCGTGAGCACATGCAGGCCTTCAGTGACATCCCACAGATTGACTACTGATCTCCAGCTCCAGCCTCCTGGACACGTGCTTCCAGTCGAGACTTGTCTTAAAGAAAGAAAGTAGGCGGGCTTTCAGGTACCTCTGTTATAGGTCGACGACAACGAGGTCGTCGACGTCTTCGTTATGACTCTGTGGGAGCCCATGCAAATTGGATACCGAAGGCCAGCTCCTTCTAGTCGAGGGTCTCACGCCAGATAGCGAAGAAAGTAAGTAGGTGGGCTTTTTCCATCACGTGCCTGTGTTAAGAGGTCAATGCCGATGCTTCTTTTAGGACTCTACAGAACGAGGCCGGCCTTCAGTGACATTCCACAGATTGACTACTGATCGCCAGTTCCAGCCTCCTGGACACGTGCTTCCAATCGAGGGTTTCACGTCAACTTATCTTGCGAAGGTAGGTGGCTTTCAGGTACCTCTGTGAGAAGTCAACGACGGTGCTTCGGTTATGACCCTGCGGGAGCACATGCAGATTGATTACTGGACCCTGGATGGCCAGCCCCAGCCTCCTGGGGCACCAGCTTCAGTTGAGGTGTTACGGCTTCGTTCCACACCACCTTTTTCGCGAGCTTCGTGACCTTTTCACAGAAGTCTTCAGCGTCCCGGATGCTGGCCGTTTGCATCGCTTGGAGGTGGAGGGTGGGGTTTCATGGTGGGCTGCGGCGGTGGTGCATGTGTGGGAGTCTTCGACGCCAGCTTACGCGGCTGCGGGGGAGTCTCGTCCATGGATGACGGGGCTGCGCAATCACGGGCGAGGAAGACCGCCAAGCGTGATCGCTGCGAAGCAAGTGCAAGTAGGTGGGGTTTCCCCAGGCGACGCTTCGATCATGATCCTTGTGGAACACACTGCAGTCGTTCAGTGTTGTCCCGCAAATCGACGGTTTCGCAGGCGTTTAATCTGGTGCCTGTGGGTGCCGCCAATCCTTGGCCATGTTTCTGCGAGAGCACATCTGTGGAGTCCTGCACTTCAAATGGGCTACTGACGGCCACGCTCCGACCTCTCCCGTTCACGGGTTTCTCGTCGAGGTTTTACGTCAACTGTCGTTGCGGAGCAAACAAGGAGGTTGGCTTTCCCCAGGGGTATCATCTGGCACCTATCCTTAGGCCTTCACCGGCACGGACACCTAGTCAAGGTTTAACGCCATTTTGTCGTTGCGAAGAGAAAACACACTGCCCAGGCCCTGCTCTAACAGCACAAAAGGGAAACCCCCCCTTTCCCCCCCCCCCCCGAGGCAAGTAGCGCCTGAACACGAAACTAAGATTTTCCCCCCCCGCCTCACAAGTCAAACGGAGACTTCAAAAACCCGACCTCTTACTGCAAGAAACAGTGCTGTCCTGTCTGCAGACACTCAGGCCGCGCTGATGATGGTCCGCCTTATATGTGTCCGTGGCTTAAAGGACCGAAACACGGCGCAGACGGAACCAGTGCGGTGTTGAGCACATACCCATTCCAAGCACGTTCTTGCAATCCCACCCCCCCGTCTACGTGAACAAGCACAACCCCCACTAGCCGTGCGCTTTCACTTGTGATACTGCAAGCAAAATCACTCATTGATGAGACAGATGCCGAAAAAAGAAAGAAAAAGAGAGTTCCTTCGGCCGGGAATGCCATCGCGCATGTGCGCGATACTCGTTTTTAGCCGGATGCCGCACTTGTTGCGATCAATGACCGGCCAGTTTTCTTTGTAAGCACCCGCTTTGTAAAAGGAGGGGGGTCGAATAATAACAGTTGTTTGACACGTGTCCAGCTTTTAAAAAAATAGCTACCCGTATTGTACCCTGCTGTCGACGCATCGTGCATACCCGGTTTAGTATTCGACACGAATCTAACACGGTGTTATTATTCGACCCGGCCCTTTAGGAAACACTCGAGGAGGCCGCCAGTTGCAACGTTATCTCAGAGAGGAGGAATTTATATCGGCTGCTCTCAGTGTTGGGCATATTGCAGTTGGACATTGCAGTCCTGCGGTTTTCGTGTGCAATGAGAGGAAAGGAATGAGGAAATCCGAATAACAACTAACGATGGTGTGATACCCTAATGGTACTTTGGACACCCTGCGGGGTCATTCGACCTATCCAACAAATTGTTTCCCCCGAAGAACAGACAAGTAGATTCGTCAAGCCTCGCTGCCCGAGCCTGCTTGTCGAACACAATCGTTGTGCCTATGGCGACGGAAAGGGTTCTCTCTGTGACAGGAGGAAAATGCTGTTACGTTTCACCGGCACAGAGGGAAAAGGGGGGAGACCTAGGGATTTCTTGTACAGCCACCACGTGTGAGAGAACAGGCTAAGAACAGGCTAGAGTGCCCGTCCAACCAGACGCAGATCCTCGACGCTGCGGCGTGCCCGTTCTACGCTACATTAATGTGTTGTATAAGCACCTGCTTTGTAGGAAATACTTGAGGAGGCTGCCAGCTGCAAAATATCCAAGGAGGTAAGTTTGCTGTCGCCCACACGAAACACAGGTAAATCTGGGTTCAGTGGCGGGTGTAAGCGTTCAACAAGAAAAGTGAGCACTTTCTCGACATGGGGTGGATGTTGCCGTCTCCGACGGGGGTCTGCGGCAGAATACTCGTTCCAGGAGATAAGGGGCCGACGCTGTTCCTGGGTTCGGGTCGCCTCCTGTCAGAATAGTAACCAGGAGGCGGCCCTCCGAGTACCTTTTTCTTACCTTTTCTGCCTCGGGGAGCTTCTTCTCTTCAGAAAGGTCTGGCGATACCGTCCGGTCTGGCGGTAGTCCAGCAGGCAATGGGACGTGTGTTACATGGCCAATGCGTTGACGGCAGTCGTTCGTTGTCTTTCGTTTTTGATGCACTCACTACAAACCGGCGTTAGAAGGACACGCCCTTCCTGGAATGGATCGGAGTTGCTCACGTGCAGCAGTGTGCAATACAAGCATGGCTTTTTCTCCATTCGAAGCCTGCGACCAACGGGTAATCTGCCGCCGGCCTACCACAGTCGTCAATTTGTAGTATTAGTGTGTGGTCCTTTTTAAGATGGATTGTGTCTGGCGCTCTCTCTCTCCCTTAGGGTTGCCGCCCGAGGGAACGGGCTGTTAGCCGAAACTCGACGCCGGTCTCTCCGGATTGCACCAGGAGAGAACTTCGCGGCGGATCACAAAGCACCCGCCCTGCACGAGGCACGCGCCCAAGACCCGTGCACGGCCACTGTAGCACCCTCCATGTTTGCACCTTCCTCGGATGCTACGGTCGGGAAGGGGCTTCAATGTAGTTGGGACAACACGTTCCCCTACCCCGCGGGGTTACCACCGGGGCAACTGCCGCAGCAGCCGCAGATACGTCCTTCTGCCCTTGGCTCACTTTCGGGAGGTGTCGCTGCTCACCTACCAGTGGGTTCCTGGTTGTTGCCCTAATTTGTTGCATTGGTGTGTGTGGGCCTTTGAAGCGTGGACGATGCCTCTCGCGCTGCTCCCGTCGAGGTTCCTGGGTCATGCCAAAGCGCCGCCGCCCGGGTTAAGGGGTTGCCGGAATTTGTTGCATTAGTGTGATTGTCAGGCCTTCGACTACCCTGAGCAACGCGCTACCACAGTCGGAGACCTCAAGAAAGCACCTGGGAAGACGGCAAGAGTTCTCACCACTTTGTCACGACAGCAAGAATGAGGAAGAGACAAGAACCAGGAGGCGCCAAACGAAACACCGAGGAATTGGAGCTGGCGTCTTCTCAAAAAAGAATCGGGAAGGTGTGACTGACATTCTTTGATCCTGTTGGTTCGGGCTTGTTCAGAAGTGCTACCATTTTACCGGGATATTACTAGTCGTCGAAGCCAGCCCCACCCCGAATTCTTCTGGTATCGATTCGAGGTGGTCGTGCTCGTCTAGCCATGCGTCTTGCTCCAGTTCCCTCAGTAAACTGCAAGAAGGGCCACCCGAAGCGGATTGCGGACGGTGTCCCCGTTTTCGAGGAAACCAGCGCGTGTGTCCGCTGCACGGCAAGCCGAAGTGCGAGGGCTGCACCCGCTGGAAGGGTGCTGCTCCAACCACCACGAGGAAGGGGAAGGGAAGGGCTGGCGGTGAAGATGTGCACGAAGCACCGCATGACGGCGTGCTCAAGAGTTCCACTATCCCGTCAGGAAAACAACCAAGAGCTTCCGCCGCCACACGATCCGTCAAGAGAAGGCACCAGGAAGGGGCAAGAAAGCTTATCCGTTGCACAGCAACACAGCAGCCGGGAAAAAACGAAGGACACAACCCGTCAAGTAGTAGCAAATCAGCCACCGGCGGTGGAAAAACCAGACTTCACTGGTCAGCTGCTGCTCTCTCCCTCTCAAGAAGTTTTCATTCGACGGGCCCGTTGGAGGATCAGTGGAAGAACAAGAACACAGTCCCAGACATGGCTAGCCACAACTCGTAATTGTACACCAAAGAAACAACCTACACGTCCACCCTCACAGCCACCTTATTGGCTTTAAGAGAACCCATTTAGCACGGGTCACCTGGAGACCCTAAAATCCCGAATTTGTATGCAACCTTTAACTCTAGAAAAGGACCCCCCCCCCCCCCCCCCTCCAGAGGAAGCGAACAAGAGGACGAAAAGCGGGAAGATGTACGACGAGGAACGCCACGGGCTGCTGAACCAGCCGGCCATCTATGAGAAGCCGTCGCTGATGCTGTTCGTGGCGGTGCTGACGGGGACGCTGGTCTCGTTTTCGTTCGGCTACTGCCTCGGGTTCACGTCGCCCGTCTTCAACCCGGCGCCACCGCCCGGCAACGTCACCGACGATTACTTGCACACGTACGCCCTCGACTACGAGATGAACATGAACAGCGATCAGCAAACGTGGTTCGGGTCGGTCGTGAACCTGGGCGCCGCGTTCGGCGCCATCCTGTGCGGAGCTCCCGTCGACCGGTTCGGGAAGCGCTTCGGAATGCTCGCGGCCAACATCTGCTTCGGCGTCGGGTGGGGCATCCTCCTCTGCTGCCGCGCGGTAAGAGACGACGAAAGCAACAGCGGCACCATGGCGGTCATGTACACAGCCCGGATCATCTGCGGCTTCGGAATCGGCTTCACGTGCAACTCGGTCGGGAACTACCAGGTACGATTGACTCACATTCCGAGAGCATGGAAGTAAGAGAGAGAGAGAGAGAGAGAGAGAGAGAGAGAGAGAGAGAGAGAGAGAGAGAGAGAGAGAGAGATTTTGAAACTTGGTGTTCAGCAACACCTCCCATTCTGGACTTCAGAATGACACCTAACAGGGGGGAAGGAAACAATGAAAGAGGAGTTTTAGTTTCGTAGTCTGAGCCCTGCGTCTTTTGGATGGTGTATCCTGCTCTTCTAGGTCAAACACAGGGGGGGTTAGTTCTGGGGTCTCGGCGTCATGATTCAAAAGGTCCAAAAAAGGTACCGATGGCGTACGAGAATATGTGAATCAAAAAAGGTACCGATGGCGTACGGAGAATGAATGAATCAAAAAAGGTACCGATGGCGTCATACAGGTGAAATGAATCAAAAAAGGTACCGATGGCGTCAGAGTATGACGCCATCGGGAACGGTGCCCTGCAATTGCAATTGTGTTTTGTGTTTGCCTCATCTTGTTGCACAGTGGGACATAGATCAGAATGAAAGGGTGCTGAAAGGGACCAGAGAGGAAAACAATCTAATCTGGAAGCTAGGGAGAAGGAAGATTACCCAACATGGAGCAGGTGTCCACATCCTGTGTGATAGGCTGCCGCGTTTTTTTTGCAAATAGAAAATTTTGGCATGCCCCAGTGCAAAAAACTCGGAATTTCTCCGAAATTTTTTTTTTCTGTGAAAAAAATGACCCAAATTTTTTGAAATTTTTGACCCAAAAATTTTGACCCAAAATTTTGACCCAAAATTTTGACCCAAAATTTTCGACCCAAAATTTTCGACCAAAAAATTTGACCCAAAATTTTTGACCCAAAATTTTGACCCAAAATTTTGACCAAAAATTTGACCCAAAATTTTGACCAAGCACCCAAGGTTCAAAGTAGCCAGGGTCCAAAGTCCCCAAAGTCTAAAGTAGGACTTTAGACTTTGGGACTTTAGACTTTGAGATTTTGAACCCAAGATTGCTTGGGCCAAAGTCTAAAGTCCTACTTTAGACTTTGGGGACTTTAGACTCCCGCCAGCACTGCTCCTGACACAACGTGACATAGCCCGAGGGTACCAAATGCCCGTCCAAGCGGTAGTGAAAAAGGGAGCACAAAGGGGTGATGTTCAGCCAGAAGTACGTACGCATTTCCAGCGTGCAAAGTGTTTCACAGGAGCCAGATATAACTCAGTGCAAGAGCACCTGTTTAGACACCGTAGGGCACCGGCGGCAGGAGGGTAAAAGAAGTCGTCGCCTTTCACCAGGAGACTAGGTGGCCGACTGAGTCCTCAGCATCTACGCCGTTCCTCAATATCTATTTACCATGCAGGGTCAAAACCTTGTGTCTTTTTGAAAATGGCAAAAAAAAATTTCCGGAAAAAAAGTGGGTTTTTTGAATTTTAAAAGTTTGGAACAAACTCTGCAGTAATTTTTGAGGAAGTTGAGCAAATTTTTTTTTTTCCAAAATTTTTTTTTGGGCTCCATCGGCCCCGCGGGAGCGACTCGGAAGTAAAACGTAAAGAAACTCCTGGGAAGGAGATTGGTTTTTTTTTTTACATAAGCGCCAGCTTGAAAGGAAATGCTCGACGATGCTGCCCGACAAAGAACAGAAGGGATCCCAAGTGCTGTAACTACCGAACCACGTGTTGAACGGACGTGAGGTCATGCGGGTCTACCCCGACACGACAAATCACACAAACACAACAGGTCAAAGTCCTGAGTGAGAAAACAACACACGGTGGTGGAAGCGAAGAACAAAACATGCAATGTGTGAGGAAACTGAACCGCCCAAGTAGGACCTTCTGATCATGATCGTTTGCAAAATTGCCACCTGAAACCACGTCACAGGATTTGGGCTCAGGGCAGTGCGGTCAACGAAAACTCTAGTTTCCCTTTCTACTTTCTCCTACTCCCGCGGTGTACGGTTTTGTATAAGCGCCTGCTTCGTAGGTAAACACTTGCGGAGACGGCCAGTCGCGAGATCTCAAATCGTGTGGTACTCGTCAGCATGCTGATGACTCCCCGTCCGGTAAACAATATTCCCATCTCAAAGGAGGAAAAAGCCCACACGAAACACAGGTAAATCTGGGTTTGGTGGCGGTCGTATGCGTTCAACAAAAAAGACCCACTTTGTAGTTGTAGGCAAATCTGGGTTTGGTGGCGGTCGTATGCGTTCAACAAAAAGGACCCACTTTGTAGTTGTAGGTAAATCTGGGTTTGGTGGCGGTCGTATGCGTTCAACAAAAAGGACCCACTTTGTAGTTGTAGGTAAATCTGGGTTTGGTGGCGGTCGTATGCGTTCAACAAAAAGGACCCACTTTGTAGTTGTAGGTAAATCTGGGTTTGGTGGCGGTCGTATGCGTTCAACAAAAAGGACCCACTTTGTAGTTGTAGGTAAATCTGGGTTTGGTGGCGGTCGTATACGTTCAACAAAAAGGACCCACTTTGTAGTTGTATTGTTTTACACAAGCGCCAGCTTGAAAGGAAATGCTCGACGATGCTGCCCGACAAAGAACAGAAGGGATCCCAAGTGCTGTAACTACCGAACCACGTGTTGAACGGACGTGAGGTCATGCGGGTCTACCCCTACACGACAAATCACACATGGTGTAAGCGAAGAACAAATCAGATTGTGTTTGTATTGTATTTGCCCCTTACCTCTATATTTCCCCCCTTCCATTCGGAGTCGAAGCAGCTACGTCGAGTATTTTCCCCACCTGTATGTGTTCACCATCGTCCGCGCTCCCGCGCGGACTCTTCGATAGAATGGAGCATCTTTTTGGTATCGGAAAGTTGGTGCGAGATTTGGCAAACTTCCGTGTGCTAGCGTCGTTTAACCATGAATCTAGTATTTAGGGCTCTCCCCAAAATCTCGTCTTCATGACTGAGACGAAGCTCGTATCAGGCAAGAAGGCGTGTCTACCCAACTCTCCCGCAATGAACAACAATCACACAGACGGAGATCTCGACTCTTCCCCTTCGAGGGGCCATCGGGAACGCCTTTCAAGTCGGAGTCACAGTGGGGCTCTTCACTGTGTACCTCTTGGGGCTATGGCTTCAGTATGACTTCTTTTTCCTGTTCTCGTTTTGTCCCCAGTACTCGCGGCAAAACCGGAGACGTTCAGACAGACACCACACGATGATGTGGTGACGTGGCTTTGCCAACGCCCTTTCGCAGCAAGTAAAAGCGCCGTCCTTCAAATGTTCAGTCGGACAGGACAGGCACGCAGACATGACGGTTTCGCACCTGGCACTTGAAAGTGGTAGAACTGGGGTTCGGCATAAAAAGGTGTAATGCCCTTATATCCCACTCAAAACAAATTTGTGCCCTTATATCCCACTTCAAACAAATTTTGTGCCCTTATATCGGGGGAGAGGATTTTTACTATAGCGGACTTTTTTCCCACGAAAATGGGGGGGGGGGGAGGGACCTACCCACCCCAGGCCCTAAAAACGTCTCTATACGCTGGTTGACAGCTGCACCATCAACACAGCGTGTCCGACTCGTCGATACCGGCTCCTGATGACTCGCGGCGGCACCTGCCGAGCTGCCACGACTTGATCGACGCACTTTCCAAAAAATTCCAAATCCTCGAAATTTTGGCTATTTGTACTGATCCATTTCCCAAAGAATTCCTGAGTCCAAAAACTGTTTTCCAGGCAAGTCCCCTGGGAAACCGACTTAGAGATTTTCGGACAACTTGCACCAAGAGAATCTTGGTGCAAGTTCCGAGCTGGCCGACGGTAGTGGACGGAGTTTCCGAGCTAGCGGACGGTAGCGGACGGAGTATCCGAGCTAGCGGACGGTAGCGGACGGAGTATCCGAGCTAGCG